>JASDQU010014098.1:233855-247347 GCA_032191745.1 Picea mariana
TATATATATATATATATATATATATATATATATATAAAAGTGTAACCTTAATCTTATCAATAAATAAATAGGGAGGGAGGAGGGAGATTGATCCCACATGAATAATTAAAATAATTTTATCAATAAAATAAGGAGGGAGGGGGGAGATTGATCTCACACGAATAATTAAAATAATTTTTGCATGGGGTCTTGATATCTCTTCTAATAATCAAAGTGAAGTTCACATTTTATTGTAAGGATTGAGAATAATCAATAATTATCAAATTCAATTGTTGATAGTGGTAAGAGATTCAGAAGCTATTATAAGTAAGATGATAATAAACACCACCCCAATCAATAACACATTAGCATCAGTTATAGCTTGAGAAAAACAACAATATGATAAGTTCATCAACATCAAATATTATCATGTGTTGTGAGAGAACAACCACCATGCGAATGGGTTTGCCAATGTAGCCACAACTCAAAAAGTGGGGGAATTTAACATTAATGACATCACTAATTATCAATCCATTCCCTAATCCTTTAATCATGAGTAAAAATACATGTATCATGCCATTAACTCTTCACATGGAACACAACATCAAGTTGCAATCTTATTGCAAGGCTAGTTATGAGATGAGACTTGAGTTCCCCCATTACTTGCTCAGAGCCATCACTTCACATGATTTTCAACCATCTCTACGAAATTTCATTAGCCAAGGTGGGATTATGGATCAATGGAAAGGGAAGCACCTTTGAGAAGCCAAGAATCCAACTTCTTGTTGTGGTTTGGTAAGTATTTTTTTTTGCCTGGTTGGAGTTCTATTTACCTTGATATCATTGATCCAAAATGGATCCAGGAACCAAAATGGGTCTAGGAAGGCCTAAAAATCAAAGTGCTCAAAATCGATTCAAAACAGACGTGTGTGTAGGCATTGTCGTTACGAACCCAACACAACTTGAACATGCTCAAACGAATGTCGTATGTGAAAGATATCACGATCTGTTCGTTTTTCCAAACATGCAAAATTTTTGTTGACTGTACAATCCGTATAGTGCTGACATGGAAACTGACCATATAGTTCGTACGACCATAAAAGCGACGTGGCAGATGAGTGTCATGCTTACTGGGAAGATGTTGTAGACAGGTGGTTGAATTGGGTATTGACATGTGGCAGTTAGTGGGTGAATGTAATGGTGCCATGTGGCCTAGTCTTGGGTTGCCACGTGGCACTCCTCCATAGGTTGGCAATGGTAAAATTGTATGGACTCCCGGGGAGTCGAACCCTTGACCTTCGGTCCAGGAGGAGTAACTCGACAGGACTGGGCTACCAACCCGCCCACAATGTTAAATGGGCGGAGTTAAGGGCCAGGGCCTAGCCCCAGCCCCAAAGCACACCATACAAACGATACCACATGACCTTACCCTATCCTTTTGGTGCAGAGTTTTTGGCCCAACCCTGGCGCATATAATCGTTATACCATATGACCTGGATGTTATATGTTTGGCGTGGTTTTTGTGGGGTTAACGTTGGTCGGTCGGGCTAGCCCGCCGACCAAGGCACGTAACCGTGGGATATGGATCAACAGAAAGGCACGTGGAGCTTGGGGGGCGGGGCCATATGGCCATGCACACATGACCAGGGCTAGGAATCTAAGGGGCCAACACACTAGCACCAGACCAGGGCCACATGGAGGGCACACATATGACCAGGAGCCCAGACAGAGGGTGTTGCACCCTAATGTTAGCCGAAAGTGGGTTTTTCAACTTTATATTATGATTTTAATTGATTTTTCATCCAGTTTTGAAAGATTTTGGCCATTATTGGAGGACCTGAAGCTCTTTTTGAGGCCATATCTTGGGGGGAAGTTGGGAGTTTGTTACCAAATTCAAACCTATATAAAACATAGGTTCTTGGCAGCCTTGGGAGGGAGGTTCAGAATAGGGAAATGCTGATGAATTTAAAAGCCAAAGTCATTTTTATGCAGGGAATCCATTGAGGAGAACAACTTTGCGAGCCATTTCTGGGAGCTTCGTTCATCCATTTTCAATGTCGTCAGTTGTGATGGGTTTTTGAGATCTAACAGAACACAACCAGATTAATTTGTAACCCATTTGTCACTTTTATGATGTACTTTTAAAGCTTTGAAGAGAAATAAGAAAGCCTCAACCACTGAGACAAAGGCCCAAAGACGCAGACAATATTGCCAAACTCCGTTATCAAATTTTTTGTTTATGGTTTGTTGTTCCTTTATTCTTATTTACATATCTATATATTTCATTATGGCTTCCATGTTTCATCATTGATTCTTCATCTTTCATCAATTTTCTAAATGGTTAATGAACTCATGTTTTTAAAACTCAACCATAGTCATTAAAAGATATTTTCGGATCAATCATTGTACCGGTTTTTATACTTGTTTGAGGGTATTGTTCACATGACCTCACTTTAGTCTGCGACATGCACTTTAGCCTTGAGTCAACAAGGGATATGGATCCTTCGCCCTTCTTGAGAGAAAGTGTTTCTAGAACCATTTTCAGGACATATCATCTAATATGTCACTCATGGACACTCTTGTCTGGCCCACAGTTCTATATGGTTTCAAGGTTTGGGGACCTAGTTTGCTAAAATCTAATTGGTCTTAAGAAAAGAGAGTATAGATCATACTCCTTCATTGCATCATCTAATGCAAGCATACGATCCCTAATCCCACTGTCCTCATAGATTTTGGTGCTCACCCTTTCTAACTTGAGACGTTGTTTGGTCTCATCTCACTCCTACACCACATTCAAATATTTGTTGATACAATGAAGGGACGTGACTTGTATCCATACCTGGCTTACTTCTCATAAGAGTTCAACGCGTTAGCTAGTTCTCCTACTGGATCTTGGTGTTGGTACAACGGGGTTTAAGATCTCCTTGCATCTGTAGGTATTATGATGGACCGATTCCCTCCATTCATGTATTCCATAGATTCACTTGACCATCTCTTACCTACTAGACAAGAGATGAATACAATCACTTGAGAGGATATCTACAATAATTTTGTACATGTCACTTGGATAAACCCTCAAGGTAGGTTACATCCAAAGATGACCTACTATGTTGAGAACTTCTTGGTTTTTAGGGATGGACTCATTGTTCAACCCCATTACACACTTTTCCATTGAATGCATTATTTTCAGTTCCCCTTGTTCCATTTTAGAGTTGGTTCTCATAGAATACAGATTGACATTGACCATTAGATTGATCGTTCAGACATGATACACTAGTTGTTCCATCTTCTAGAGATTGAGACCGAGGAGCAATTCATCTTTTGTTGCCCATTTTACTACAAGATTCTAGGATGGTTCCATTGTCTTTTCAGGGGGATACAAACGCTTGAGAGATTATTGGGGTACCTCGACCAACTTTTCCTAGCCTTATACATGAAAGAGGCCCCATGTCTTCTCTTTTCTTTCTTCGATCCACATCCACACCTGGGACCAATGACTACCCAACATATCACAATATTTTATATAGTGATCCCAACTAGGGGAACCAAGCGACAATTCGATAGAGATGATCCCATATTAGTGAGGAAATGGGGTATCTCTACCTTAGTGAGACCCTAATGACATGCCCAAACCTGATCTCACATTAGCAGACAAATTAGTCACTAGATGAGATCTTCCAGTACACAACAACATGGTCTTCCTCCCATACAACAACATGAAACTCATTCCAGTGCCTTTACTGTTCCTTTTTTCTCGACAAACATCTATTTTGAGTTTTCTTCATTCAACCTCAGATGTTAGGAGAGATGGTTATAGCAGACCATTTAAGCCTCGTACCACCGATGCCATATATTTTATATCTACTCACCATGTACATCTCTCCCCTAGAATACCTCTCCATTTTTGGAGTGGGATTTCTAGGTTTTAGATTAGATTTCTATTTTCTATTTTTACTTCTTGTTTCTTCTTTTTATAAGAGCCGCTTTAGTGCTCCTACATTGTATAGACATCATTGTATATAAAAATCCCATTGACCTATTTCAGTGGCCATTTTTCGGACATTAATACATTTATCTTATCTAGGTGAGTCTCATCCTCTGAGACATTCCAGTGTAGGGGGGATCTTACATCCTTTGTCGATTTTAAGCTCCATTTTTTGTGGAATGGTCTGCACATATGTCTCTCCTCCAAGCATAATTCAATTACTCTTGTTTGTTTTTTATTGAATTTTGGAAGGCTCCCATTGTTGGATTAACACATAGGCAATACATAGTGAAGAAATAAGTAAAGTTTGAAAATCTAGGGTTTGAATTCATGACAAGGAAATTGGATATTGGGTGTAAGCATTATGAATCTAGTATTGGTTTGGTGTTTTGGATCCAACATAGTTCTAATGGATTATAGAGAGCTTCAGGAAATCATATGTGTCCTTAGGAACCATGAGTAATCCATACAATGCAATAGGACTTCCATATTCTCAGTCACTTCAAAATTTCACAATAATGAACATGAGACCACCTCTCAAATAACAACAATCACATGGACTCTTGTACATCAGAACCATCAAATAGTTATTCTTGAAGCATAATGTAACCAACTCAAAAACATGGTTTTAAGCTTGATTAAGGGTGATCAATCAAGGGCTTCTAACCAAAGTAAGAAGAAATGATGCACTAACTAGTTGAAGACATGGGAATAACAAAGCAGGGCTCTAACCCATTGAACACATGCCTAGATGGAGCAACTAGTTGACATGCTTTCTGTTAAGTTTTATATTTTACAAGGTTATTATTGTTAAGAACATGTGTTTCCTCCTAAGAGGTCACAATTTCAAATCCAAAGGGGGTGGGGTATGTATACCTTTCTAGACTTTAGCAGTCAAATCTCTACGTGAAATCCCTTGTCCCACAAACAAGGAGGTCTCATACACCAATTTGATGTTTAGCTTGGACGTTACCTTATTATTATTATTATTATTAAAACATAATTGTGATGTAAATTTGTTGTTGACTTCATTGCAACTTTATTTAATATAAAATTCCTAAGTTATGGTTAAAAACTAATAATCTTATCAATAAAATAAAAATAAATGACCCAGCATATCATTCTTCATTATATTAGATTATGTTTTTTGCAACTTAATATTCCTTTCTAATGAGTTAGATCGTAAGCAATGCTCATGGTTTGTGATCTATGTACATGGTTAGATATGTAGGTATTATATGTTGTTAGTATATTCAATAGAATGTTTAAAGTTAATTTTATGGCGGTCTTTGATATTTTGATGTTTACTAGTTATAATAATCTTTTTTTTCTTAAATAGGAATAGAAAAAAGTTTACTTTATTTAGTAATCCAACTTTTATTGATACAATTGCATCATTCTATGTAAATAAAACTTGGTCACTTGAAACTTTTAGTTAATATTTGATTCAATGACAGTACAACTTGGCCTTCAATGTTGTTCGCTTGAATTCATATTTATTTTCAGCATTCATCTCCAAACTCATCACACTATGAACTTGAGAATAATCATCTTCTTCGTATTCTTCTTCCTCATATGTGTTTTCTTTTTCAAACTCTAGGTAGGATAATTATTGGCATTGGCATTCACTATTTTTGTGAATTTCTGCTAATATTACCGGGTGGGGGTGGGGGATAATATTAGAGAAAACATACTATGTTTTCGGGTGGGGGATAATATTAGAGAAAACATATTATGTTTTCTCTAATATTACCCCCCACGCCCACCAAAAAACATAATATGTTTTCTCTAATATTACCCTCACCCCACCCTCATATATGCACCCTATTTTGATTTCTCTAATATTATCCCCACCCCCACCCGAAACCATAATATGTTTTCTCTAATATTACCCTCACCCCCACCTTCACCCTCATATATGCACCCCCACCCTCATATATGTTTTCTCTAATATTACTCCCACCCTTACGAGGGTGAGTATGGGGGGTAATGTTAGAGACACCATACTAACTTTAAGAATGAGGTGCAGTTATGAAGATAGTTATGGAGAAATTTTGTGTAAATTGATCCTTCATTTCTCAAATGAGGACATTGAAAACCTAATCATGAATATAATGTTTTAAGCCACTAGTCAAGAAAGGAAAAACATGCTATTACAAGAATTAAAACACTAACAATAAGTGAAACAATAAGTGAAAGGAAGAGCTTGCAATTACAAAGATTAGAACACTTTGATAATTTGTTGTGGAGTGATCACCATGTTTATGTTTAATATAATATGATAATCTAATGTTATTTCATAAAACTAATACTATACAATAGTAAGCATTAGTTAACCTCATGGTTTTTTAATAAATATTTCCCTACTTGATTTGTCAAACATTATTTTGTAACACTAACACTATACAATTTCTAATCATTAGTTTACTTCATGGTTTTTTAATGAGTATTTCAATTTCCTTAAACATTTTAAATGGCCAAATTAATTTTCGCCTAAGAATACCAATAATTATGTGGATAGAAAAAAAACAATTCATATAAAAATAATGAAAATGTTCAATAAATAATTATTGATATTTAAATTTGTGGGCAAATTATTAAAAAATAATCAGCTTATTAATAATCTAAAAATTATTATTGAAAATATAAAAATTTTAAAATTTAAAATATTTGTATTGATATTAAAATTTATATATAAAAAACAACTAACTGATTAATAATCTATATCTAAAAATTATTACTAAAAATACAATATTTTAAAATTATTAAACAGATTTTTACTATCAATCAAGATATCACATAGATGAATGAAAAAAAAAACAAATAATCAAGGGGGTTGCTTTGTCTGACAAAACAGATCTTGGTGAAATCACCATTTTATGTTGTTTAAATTACATTTTTGAATGTATAAATAGATTCAACACCCTGAAAAACCCTCAAGACACTGCAATTATACATATTCAATCTCTAAAATATTAAGTTTCAATAATTATTGATCAGATTTCAAGTAAAATTAATCTGAAAATATACCCATAAAAACACCACTGCAATTTTTTGAATAAATAATTTGTTGATATTTAAATTTATATATACATTATTAAAAACAACCAACTGATTAATAATCTAAATCTAGAAATTATTATAAAAAACAAATATTTTAGAATTATTCCTACTATCAATCAATCAAGACATCACATAAATGAATGAAATAAAAACACCAAAAAGTAGAACACTTAAGGAGGAGTAAACCATAAGCTCCATCAAATAGCAAATTATACTCATCAATGTTGTAGAAAATAACTGAACATCAATGATATACAACGTGAATATCTTCAGCCCTATTGCTGGCACCACTTAATCACTGAAACAAATAAGTTGATTTCATTCATCTGAAAACATAAATCCCAAATCCGCCATTAATCCTAAAAACCTATTACTTCAATCAGGCTTTATGCATCTCAATCAAGAAAAATCCAGAAATGGACCTATCACTTCAATCAGGAAAAATCCAGAAATGGTTGACACTATTACTGCTTTATGCATCTCAATCTGTAATCAAATTTTTCAATAATATGTTGCTGAGCCACTGCCACGTCCATAACCCCCAGTTGCATTCTGAGTTAAAACAGATGGATATGATCCACCTTCAACGTCATTGCCATTAAGCAGGTAGTCACTTGAATAAATTCCACCAGCTCTGCTACCTGCACCATAACCTAGTTGTGGATCTTGGACTAGCCTGGTCACTCCTCCATAACATGATCTGCAGCCCCTGCATCATAATCCAAACGACTCGTGGAATGCCTACCTGGGTATGGAAGATCATCATCCACATCTGAATATGGGAGCTTGGAAGATTTGCCTGAAGGTCGAGCTCGCCTGTCATCAGCAACCCTACTCCCCGGAACTGATCGTCCCTTTTGCCGAGGTATTCGAAGACGCTGAGGTATTCGAAGAGTAGCTTTCAGAGTAACTTCTTCATTTAGCTCATTCTTATTTACTCCAATGCAGGCCAGTGCTGCTTCACGAGTTTTAAAAAAAATGAACCCAAAATCTTTTCGCTTAGCTGTAGGCATATTTCGTGACAATTGCCCTTGTTCAATTTCGCCATAAATCTTAAATTTCTCCTGAACTCGCTCTTCATCCCAAGAAGGTGGCAATCCATTCACAAAAATAGACTTTACCTGGGCCATAACTTCCTCAACCGGCTCAATGCTGGATTTGACAAATGCAACCTGTGCACAAAGATCAATACCAAAGAAAACATCTCCCTTCTGCAAGCGCTTCAAGGCATTTGTAGCCTCAAGATGAGTGGGGAACTCCAAAAATGCAAACCCCCTATTTCTCCCTTCTTGTTGTGGATCTTCCCTCAAAGTTATTTCCTCAATATTGTCTATTCCATATTCTGTCAATTTCTTTTTAAGAGCCTCTTTTGTCCATGATTTACAAATATTGCGTACATAAAGAATTTCATAATCTTGGATTCTTCTAACTGCAGATTGCTTTCCTCTAACCTGTGGATTCTTGAGCTCTGTCACTGCTTTTTTGGCTTGCTCGACAGTCGCGAAACGAACAAATCCAAAGCCCTTATTCTTCTGAGCCAGAGGATTATCTGGCAATCTGATTTCAACAACTTCCCCAACCTCACTAAACACCTTCTTCAGATCCTCTTCATCAGCGTCCTTATCAAGCCCACCAACAAACACTTCAAATTCTTTCTCCTTTATTCGCTCCTTGACCATGGCAGGCATTTCCACATCATTTTGGTCATCACCTCCGTCTCTCTCCACACCCTCTTCACGGCATCTTGCTCCTTCAGCAGCTTCATTTCCATGGCTCTGCTCATCAATGGCTTCATTTCCATGGCTCTGCTCATCAATGACTACATTATTTTCAGCCGGCTCATCCTGCTTTTCTTTATCCTTACCGTTATCATCCTGTGCTTCGTGCATTACAGCATCAATTTCCTTGTTCTCTAAGTCTATTCCCTTGACGCCCTCCTCGCTACCTTCTGCAGAGCGCTTATCAGCATCCTTGGTGGATTCCTTGACGCCCTCCTCGCTACCTTCTGCAGAGCGCTTAACAGCATCCTTGGTGGATTCTTTGTCCTCCATGTTGGCATCCTCTACGGGAATTTCTTTCTCCGGCTCGGCTTCGACACTTGGTTCGTTCAAATCTTGAAATGCCTCGACGGCTTTCTCTTCGGCGTTGGGAGTTTCAACAGTGGGCGAAGGCTTCGCCTCTGCATTTTCGACAGCCTCGGGCTCTGCCTTCGGTGGGGTAGAGCTCGCGGGCTTGGCCGGGATCTTGAAGGATTTGCTGGGAGCCTTAGCCGCTGTTTTTTTCTGGGCGGTTGTCTCGGCATTCTTCTTCACAACACGAGGAGGCATTGTCGCAGAAATCTGATGCAGTCGGGATCGAAGCCCGAGCTTGAAAGCACAGAAATGGTATAAAGAAAGAGGCAATCTTCTCTAAATCAACGGCGCTATAAAAGGAGAAGGCAACCGAGCTAAATCCTGAGAAGCAACGGCTGTGTAGCTTAGTATAGTATTTAGGGATGTTGGGGTTTAAAGATCTTAGAGCTTCGTCATCTTTGTAACTTAAATATATAAAAAAGTGAAGGGCGTGGATAACTTGGCTTTTTCGGAAAAGGCCGTCAGATTGCCTCGTTTAAATATATTCGCAAAGATACCTTGCAAATTATTGGCTTTAACCTTGAAATTTTGTTTTGATAGTAGTAGTTTAATTTTTTTTTTTTTTTTCAAAATAAGGTTTTTAAGTAAATTTTTTTTGTTTGATTTTGTTGGAAATTTGGTGATGAATAGTTGGATCAGTAGATTTGAGTGGCTAAATTTGTATAATCCAAGTGCTTCAAGAGTTTTTTATCAAACTGAATCTATTTATGCATTCATAAATACAATTTAAACAATAGAAAATAAAAATTTTAATATATTGACAGAAATATTCCTATAAAAAAATTAGAATGTAGCTGCATCTTTTAATTCTGTACCCTTCAATAGAATGTACAACCAAATGTTGGCACCCTTCAATTTTGATATGTTGACCCAAAAAAAAAAACTTAATAGGTCAGACTCTCCATAATGAAGATATGGATCTAGCCAAGTTAAATATTTTTCTAGGGAATACAAATATTTTTGATTAATTTGTCATGATTTATTAAGTTCAACAAATATCTATTAATCATTTTAATATATAAAATGTTTATTTATTATTTTAATATATAAAGTGTTTATATAAAAGGTGTTGTTTAATTGTTCTATAAAATTTTTCACTCAAAACATGAAATTATTATTTTTTATTGATCATATAAATATCTATTAATCATTTTAAATTTTAAARCAAAAATAATATAAATTTTACCTTTCTTTTTTCAATATAAAAATAAACACTTAACCAAATAAATATAAAATAATCCACTATAAAACATTATAATTACATTATACAATAATGTAATGAAAAAATTTAAATTATTTTACTATAAACACTCATCTTAAATACAATATTATTTATTAACTTTTCCAACTTTATTACTACACTCGCCATTGATTACAATGTTATTTATTTACTAATATTTCAACTTTATTAGTCCCTGCATGAACTAATAAACTAATAGTAATTAGTTCGTAGCTTTCTATTAATCTCTTCATGCAAATCTATGTAAACTAACCATTTTAATCAAAAGAAAGTTTTTAAAAGTCATACAATTTTGTTCACCATTAAATACAATGTTATTTATTAACTTTTCCAACTTTATTGCCACACTCACCATTGAACACAATGTTATTTATTTACTAATGTTTCAACTTTATTAGTCCATTAGTCCCTGCCATTCGGGCTGCAGGGACACTCACCATTGAATACAATGTTATTTATTTACTAATGTAATACAATGTTATTTATTTACTAATGTTTCAACTTTATTAGTCCCTGCCATTATGGCTGTAGGGATTAATAGTAATTGGTTGGTGGCTTTCTATTAATCTATGCATGTAAATCTATGTAAATTAATCATTTTAATCAAACAAAAGTTTTCTAAAAAATCATATAATTTTCGAGTTCACGGTTAATATTTTATCCTAAGTTTTTAGTTTGAGATGTTATTTGGCCTCATATCCAGGCAAGAGACCTCAAACTTAGGAAACCAGAAATTTGAAACTTTCCCCTCAAATATCTTTGTGCCTGTACAAATCTCTCTAGCCGATGGCGTAAGCGTAAGATTTGGAGATGTTGTTCAGAGTAAACTGTTGGAGCTACTTCCTGAGAAAATTATTTTCCCTAGATCATTTTGAAATGATGGATGCACTATTCCATGGATGCACTATTCCACAACATTTAGTTTCAAAGTGCGAAGATAATGCACTTATTTTATATTTCATAATTTAATTTATTATTGTAACCTTCTGATTTATATAGATAATGGCTATCATGCAGGTTAATTTATTGTTTCTGTGTTTGTTTTGGGTTTCTTCTTGCTGCAGAGTGTAACCGCAGAAGAGAATTATATTATTTTAATACAACAGCCACAAGACTAATTGTGCAATTGTGTATACTCCAACGATCTGCTTCTGCTCACTGATGAAGGTTGGCGTATTTGTTGGATGGATTGGAGAGGGATGTGTGGTTGTCATCGTCTTAGCATATTGATGTCAGGTGTTGCACCATATATAAACTTCTTATTATTAGCATAGTCGCAAAGTGGTTGGTGTTGCGGTTGGTGAATGTCGAAACGTATATAGAGTTGGTGTTGAGGTTGATGAATGCCTAAACGCATATAGGGTTGGTGTTAAGGCTAAAATCCAAAAGTTAATCTTAAATGTGGTAATTTCAAAGGTTAATCAGTTAAAAGTGACAAAGTGACAATCATATGGTGGTACAGTAATTTCTTAATATGATTAAGGTAAATGTTAAAAAGTAAACAGGTTAACTGATGCATTCAAAAATACAAGGAAGTTATGAAGAGTAAATCACATTCATTGATTTGGGAGGACGACTAAGAATATGCCAGCATCTTCAATTGTTAGCCATCAAATTATAATTTTAGATTAAAAACTCATTAATTGTGCCCATCTCCAATAGGTATACGCCTTTAAGCGTAAATAATAAGACACTTAAATGAATTGCACACGTCTTATTACCATTAATTTCTATATTTTTCTTTTCATAAATAAAAAATTTCCAAATTGACAAAATAATAACCAGAAAAACATTAAAAATCCCGAATTGGCAAAATAATAACCAGAAAAGCATAAAAAATCCCGAATTGGCAAAATAATAACGCGATGTGTTTTATTTATGAACGTAAACTTTGAACAAAGTAGTATTTTTTTTTTTTTTTTTAAATTAGTCATTCTTTTTAAAATGAGATGTTGGTGGAGGTATTGATTTAGTTGGTTAGTGTATCTTAATTAAATTAAATGTGTGTTTTAATTTTTAAAATCACAAGTTCAAAACGCTTTTTAAAATTAATCATTATTATATATTTTAAAATTATTAAAATTAATTTAATATTTTTTAATTGATTAACATTCTTAAATATATTTTAAAATTATTTTTTTGATTAAAATTCATAAATACATACACATATATTTTAAAATTATTAAAATTAATTTAATTTTGTTAATTAATTACATACAAATATATTTTAAAATTATTAAAATTAATTTAATTTTTTTTAATTGATTAACATTCATAAATAAATACATATATTTTATTAAACTCATGAAAATTTGTTATGATATAACTATTAAGTGTGTACAACAAGTAAGTCTATGAAAATTTAAATATATTGTGTTCAAGGTTTATTAATGTTAGGTCTATTAATGTTGAATTTAGTAGTGCAATTTGGGATGGTAGTGAACAAGATTGAGTAAAAATTGAGTAAAGAAGAAGAAGAATGTCAAACTTATGGAAAAACACCATCTTTCTTAAAAGAACAAAGGCAACAAAAAAATAAAATATAATAATAATAATCTATTTTTAAGGTCACGAAGCCAGCACACCAAATTGGTGTATGAGACCCCCTTGTTTGTGGGACAAGGGACCCCCCTCCGCCCAGCGATTTGACTGGTAAAGTCTACGAAGGTATACATACCCTACCCCCCTTTGGATTTGAACCTGTGACCTCTTAAGAGGAAACACATGTTCTTAACCATTAGGCCCACTCAAGCTGTATATAATAATTCCCGCCCAACGATTTGACTGGTAAAGTCTACGAAGGTATACATACCCTACCCCAGGCTGTATATAATAATCCATTTTTAAGGTCACGGCCAAGCCAGACACCTAATTGGTGTATGAGACCTCCTTGCTTATGGGACAAGGGACCCTCTCCGCCCAACGATTTGACTGGTAAAGTCTATGGAGGTATACATACCCTACCCCCCTTTGGATTTGAACTTGTGACCTCTTAAGAGGAAACACATGTTCTTAACCATTAGGCCCACTTAGACTGTATCAAACTTATGGACAAGGCAAGAACAAGGCAATAAAACAAAGAATATGAGGATT
>JASDQU010014099.1:0-13816 GCA_032191745.1 Picea mariana
TCAGGAGGAAAGAAAATGGAAAACTTTTGTTTAGGGGAGCTACCAGAAGGGTTATATACAGGGGTAGGAGAAAGAATAGACAAATGAGGAGTAGCTCTGAGAAACGAGTCTGGAATAGGCTTGTCTTGTTTTTTCTTATTTAGCTCTGTTAAGCTTTTGCCTATTGTTGTTAGGGCTGTCCCTAATTCTTCCATCGTTTCCTGTTTCTCATGTTGCTTTTTAGAAACTTCCTGCAAGACATGATCTACTTTTGTGTCTAAATTAACTACCTTTTCATGTATCTGATTTACTGCATGGACTGCAGAATTGGTAGTTACTTGCAGGGACAAAACATCATCAGGATTTACAGATGGATTTTGATCAAAGACTTTAGTAGCCATCCCTCTCAAGGCTGTATTGGTCCAATTTAATTGTTCGGTCACATTTTGGACCCTCTTATCAATGCCTGAGAGTTGGTTTCCAGTATCTATTAATAAAGGAGTGGCCTTAGCAGTCTGTGAGTCATTTTCTAACAAAATACTTTGGAAAGGAGGAAAAGTTGTTTTTGACTCAACAGTTTGGCCATCTATGCTTTTCCATTTGTGACCAGGAGTACTAGAACTTTCTCCTATCATTTGGACTGATAATTGTTGTTTAGATTTCTTCCACTCATAAAAAGAAATCCAACAATCTTGTTTTATCATGTATTTCTTCCATTCTCCTGATAATCTTTGTTTTTCTTTAGAAGGAGTACTCTTATGAAATTCTTCTGCTTCTGGATTTGTGAACAGATCCCAGTTTGTCATCTTCTTTATCCATTCTTCTGGGAACTGGCCTTTAGGACAACCAGTCATGACAGTCATATATTTATAGATTTCTTTTATGGCTGGTTTAGTGAGTGATTTAGGCAAAGGATTAGTGAATCTACTTTTAGGTATGACTTCATCACATTGTTCTACAGAGCCAAGACCATATTTAGGTGAGTTTGGAGTTCGGCCACCCTGATAATAGGCTTTAAGTCTTGGATCTAAGCTAGATATAGAAGGCATATAATGCATCATTTCACATATAGTAGATTCAGAAGTACTTGCAGAGGTTTGTACAGTATTATTTACAGACCTGACTATGGTATCCATTCGGACTATTACTTCTTTAACACAGAAAGGGAGGGCTTTGAGTATTACTAACTTGACGTAGAGCCTAAGCTCAGCAAGTGTTCACACAAGCTGCTGGCCTTTTCCCCAGGTTAAAGCAAGTAAGCTTCGAATAGAATACAGACACACAACACAGGGACGAGATTTACAGAGACAGATACGATATTTTAACAAAAGAATAGAGCGAGAGAGATGTTCTCATAACCGGAGCAAAATTGAGTGCATGGCTCTGATACCATTTGTAAGCAGGGGCTTCCTCCGACGGAGAAGATCTTTCGATCTAGAAGCTTGCTCGGAGCTATCGATCACTTAAGATCCTTGAAAATTCTTGAATGTCGTCTCTTCCTTGTAATGTATTTAGCACGCGCTATTTCCTTCTGCCATTGATCTTCAGATTTCTGCTAGTTTCTCCAGTACGAATACCGGCCGGTTAACGGCTTTACTTACTCCTACACCTCTGAAACTGCCTGGGGCTATACCGAAACTGAGCGTCTTTTGACTATGGATACTTTCACACCTACCACTGCCCTAGCGGCCTCCTTGCCTAAGCGGGACTTACTACCGGCGATTCACGCTATCCCCGATCCGATCCTCTGGACAACCTTCACCCTGGCAGGACAACTCGGCCCTGGAGCATACCAACGCACAGAGACTGCAAATACTAGCTAATGACACAGAATCATAATGAGTGCATGTGTGGGTGATCTGCACCAAGCTCTGATAGAAGGCTCATACCATTGTGTCTCAATAGTTCTCAGTCTGATCAGATATCCTAAATCAATAAGCTTTTCTCTGCTTGTGCTGATGATTGGCTGATTCATTTGCCCTAACACATGTTGTGGCGGGAGCACTATGGGAAGAGTGTATGAGAACATCTCTCTCGTTCTGTTCATTTGTTAACATCTCATTTCTGTCTCTGTGTCTGTAAAGTTTGTGTTAGTCATCTATTCGAAGCTTACTTGCTTTAACCTGGGGAAAAGGCTAGCAGCTTGTGTGAACACTTGTTGAGCTTCGGCTCTACGTCAAGTTAGTAATACTCAAAGCCCTCCCTTTCTGTGTTAAAGAAGTAATACTCCGAATGGATTCCATGTCGGTCAGGTCTATAAATAATACTGTAGAAATGTCTGCAAGTACCTCCGAATCTAATTTTTGTCAAATGATGCATTACATGCCTTCTATCTCCAGCCTAGACCCAAGACTTAAATCCTGTTATCAGGGTGCCAGAACTCCAAATTCCCCTAAGTATGATCTTGTCTATGTAGAATAGTGTGATGTAGTTATACCTGAAAGTAGATTCACAAATCCTCTGCCTAAAACACTAACTAAACTAGCCATAGAAGAAATCTATAAATATATGACCGTCATAGCTGGTTGTCCTAAAGGACAATTCCCTGAAGAGTGGATTAAGAAAATGACAAACTGGGATTTGTTCACAAATCCAGAGGTAGAAGAATTTCATAAAAGTACTCCTTCCAAAGAAAAACAAAGGTTAGCAGATAAATGGAAGGAATATATGAAGAAAAATAACTGTTGGATCTCCTTTTATGAATGGAACAAATCTAGACAACAGTTATCAGTTCTGGTGACAGGAGAAGGTTCCAGTACTCCTGGTCACAAATGGAAAACAAGTGATGGCCAAACTGTTGAGTCAAAGACAACACTTCCCCCTTTCCAGAGTATTGTGTTAGAAAATAACTCACAAAATGCTAAGGCCACTCCTTTATTAATATATACTGGAAATCAGCTCTCAGGCATTGATAAGCGGGTTCAAAATGTTTCTGAACAATTAAATTGGACCAATACAGCCTTGAGAGGGATGGCTACTAAATTCTTTGATCAAAAGCCATCTGTAAATCCTGATGATGTTTTGTCCCTGCAAGTAACTACCAATTCTGCAGTCCATGCAGTAAATCAGATACATGAAAATGTAGTTAATTTAGACACAAAAGTAGATCATGTCTTGCAGGAAGTTTCTGAAAAGAAACATGAGAAACAGGAAACAATGGAAGAATTAGGGACAGCCCTAACAACAATAGGCAAAATATTAACAGATCTAAATAAGAAAAAACAAGACAAGCCTATTCCAGACTCGTTTCTCAGAGCTACTTCTCATTTGTCTATTCTTTCTCCTACCCCTATATATAACTCTTCTGGTAGCTCCCCTAAACAAAAGTTTTCCATTTTCTTTCCTCCTGAATCATCTCAGCCAGAAAGCTCCAAAAAGACAACTGAAGATCCTTTAGCCATGGTTAGCATCCACAAGCCTTCATATGAGCAAATTCCTCCTCATTCTCACAGACCATCTGCCCCTGACCTAGTTAGAAAAGGAAAAATTCCTGAAGGTCTGTCTTATGCCGATGAATGGTATCAAGAGTGGAATCTTGATAATTTATCAGTGGCTCAAATTCGGCAGGTTATAGACAGAATGTTTGTTGCCTATAAAATTATGTGTATGAAAGGGAAAGGGGAAGTTGAGGCTTGTAAAAGTCTTATTCAATGCTTTACTGGATCTTTAAGTAAATGGTGGGAGATTACTTCTTCTCCCGTCATGCTTTCTAAAATGGAATCAGAATCACTTAAGGATGAGCAAGGAGATATTTTCTATCATTCTGATGGCACCCCAATGAGCAATATGATTGGTGCCCTGACTACTCTCATCCTAGAACACGGGTGCGGCACAGAAAAAGAAATCTCTGATAAACATGAAACTGTATTAATGAATATGAAATGCCGTAAAATGTCAGAATATGAACAGTTTCATAAAGAATGGACTCAGAGAATATTTGAAGTAAAAGACAGCAAAAATCTGTTATGGAAACAGGTTTATATGGCTGCTCTTCCAAGCAATTTTGTGGATTATTTGAAACTTGAGGACACTTTCTCCCTTCCCTATGAGACATACCCCTGGGGAGAAATTTATTCCATTATTACCAAAGCTTTGCTAGGACTCTGCACTAGCATAAAAATTCAAAAATCTGTCTCCAAATCTTCTTACCTTCCTGATCAGAAGTCTGTTTGTGAGCAATATGGAATATACAATACAGACTTATAGCCCAGAAAGAAAAGAAAGAATACAAAAAGGACAGGAATCAGAAGGGCCATTATAAGTATATTCCCAGATCTCATTACTATGATCCCAAGGATATTCATCTGAAAACTCACAAAGCTGAGTTAAGACAAAAACTTAAATGTTGGATCTATGGTGAAGAAGGTCATACTGCATTCTTTTGTCCTAAGAATGAAGCAGCAAGAAGGGGAAAAGGAAAAATCTCTGAACAAAGAGCCAGAGAGTATAAAGCAAAGAAAGAAGAAGAAGAAAGAAGACGAGTCAGATTTGGGTGTAAACGTTGTGGAGATCCTGCACATGAAACAAATGACTGTCCTCAAAATCCATTCAACCAGCCTAAGATTGAGTCACATCCTGTACAATCTTGTTATCTTTTTCTTGACTCACAGTCTGATTCCTCTGAAGATGAGACTTCTTCCTATGAAGTCACTATTGTAAATAATATGTGTGCCTGTAGTAATCCTTATCAGTGTACTTGTACAGATACTCCAATAGAAAGTGAGTCTTCCTTTTCCAGTACACTACCTGCAGAAAAACTAAAAGTTTGCATGCATAGTATGAAAGGAAATTCTGAAACACAAATGCTTGCTCAAATTAAGAGTCTCCCAGAAGGAGAGATGAAGGCAGCACTACTAGAAGCTTATGTCAAAGCTGTTAAAACAGAACAAAGAGGGCAAAGTTMTGTGAGAAAACAACCTCTCTTCATAGAAGCTTCTTATGAGAAAAACATMAAAAACTTATATGAAGTTTAATAGAGAGCCCAKATTACAARARCTCTCCMTGTCTGATCTAGCTTTGMAAATCTCAAAGMTCAACTCTGAAGTCAAAACTCTCAAAGAAGATYTAGYTKCTCTTCAAATTACTATGGAATGTTCTTATCCTATTGATTCATGGGCAAGACAAGAAATCATGCAAATAAAGCAAAGATTGGATTCAATTCCTCCTCCGTTAGAGGATGCTCCCTATGAATCATATGCTCCAGAGAAACCAGAATCTCCTCAGAAAAGCTTGGTGCATGAAATGAGTAATATGCATGTCTTCCCTATTTCTTATCAAAAATATTATGTAAAAATTCAGGTAGAAATCTATACAAAATTTTTTGATTTAGTGGCCCTTATAGACATCGGGTCAGACATAAATTTGCTGCATAAAGAAAAGATTCCTGTCAAATATTGGAGCCAAAGCTGTGGTACTGTAACAGGGTTAGGAAATCATGATGTTGATTTCAAATATGAAGTATCCAGAGTAAATATTCTGTTGAATAATTATAGTATTGGCATGAGATTTCATGTTGGAGATTCTCCAGTTGATTGTATACTTGGAACACCTTTTTTATCTATGGTGTCTCCCCATGGATCTTGTCTGATTCAGGCTAAACCTGGATACTTTATCACTCTTCCAGCCCTATAAGGAAATACAGAAAAATTGATAAAATTGCCATTTATCTCTGAAAAGTTTTGGCAGCTTGGATATTTAAACTGCATGATCATTGTCAAACAGTTCAACAAGGAGACAGGTAAAGCAAAGCAACATTTTTATGATGAAACAATGACTTGGTCAGTGTTTTCAACATATTGGCATCCTACAGGGTAGCTAAGGCATTCTGAAGTTATAAATTTAGGCCTTCCAGGGTTCTCAAGGAACACTCTTCCCACAATGCTCCTGCCACAACATGTGTTAGGGCAAATGAATCAGCCAACCATCAGCACAAGCTGAGAAAAGCTTATTGATTTAGGAGATCTGAGCAGACTAAGAACTGATGAGACACAATGGTATGAGCCTTCTATCAGAACTTGGTGCAGATCACCTCTATATCATTCTTTCCAGATCAATCATATGCGTGCTATAGCAGAATGGCCAGAAGGTGACCCTCACAATTATATTCATGGCTTAAATTATGCTCAATATAAAGCTACCTGGTTCAATGCTTTTCTATGGATATGAAGAATGGATTTCTTCTATACCTAGCTAATATTTGCACATATGTTTAGAGAATTCGAAGAACCAGACTGGCTTTTAGAATGGTGGGAATCCTTTGGTTTGAATCCAGTTGGAGTAAATCCTCAGGTAAGTGAGACTGTCAGTATGTTTCAGCCATGGGCACGACGCTTACATTCAGTTAATGACCTTTACACTGAAGATGAATTCCTACATATTTTTATTGAAGAAAAACATCCTTGGATTCTTAGAACCAAATTTATGCTTGAAGACGACGAAGGTAATGATCCAATCCTACTACGACAAGTATACACTCAGCATTGGGATCCTTACAACTTCCACTTCAACCATTGGGACCGACCTCCAGATTGAGAATGGTAAAATTCAGGTCTAGATAGCCGACAGTGGTGCTATCCATTTTCCGTGGGTTGTCGATATCAACTCCAGAGTGTAACATATGTACATACTATCAATCAGTTATATCTAAGTAATCATGAAGACTTGGAGCACTTCTCCGACTTTTGGTGTGGATTGACCCACATCTTCATGAATACTTTTACTGTATCTACAGATCATAGATGGGAATCTTGCCAGACAGCCCAGGTGATCTTATCCTTACTTTTGTCAAATCCGACTAAGGAGTCTTGCACGATAACCTTATCGGATCTACTTTAAGTACAATAATGATGTCTATACCGATACAGGATTCCTCATGAATCCATGTGGTGGCCAACACATGGGGCCTAGAGTCTTATCTTGTATCCGATTCAATGATACTCTTGCCTCCGAAAAATGTTGTATAAGGAGGATGAGTCTCTCATTTGAGGCATCGCAAGTTAGTGTGAGTCTTGAGTCTTCTAGCTCCCTCTCTTTGAGCTTGAGTCTTTCTATCTTAGGGTGTTGGGACAAGCCTGTGCGATCTGGCTCAGCCAGTGTGAACCTAAAGTGGTGCTAACACATAGATCGAGTCTGTCTGTCTCAGTGTATGAGCTTCCTGCTCAACAGAGTCGAGAGATAAATCTGTGCCTCCTGCACAACATATTGTATACCCGATAGTCGTGTTAGGCTCATTAATATAAACTCTGATATTATTCCAGCTTCCGCATAACATTGAGATTTCTTGATTATGCCTATTGTTTTGGTTTCAGCACACATGCGCTCATTATGACTCTATGTCATTAGCCAGTATTTGCAGTCTCTGTGCGTTGGTATGCTCCAGGGCCGAGTTGTCCCGCCAGGGTGAAGGTTGTCCAGAGGATCGGATCGGGGATAGCGTGAATCGCCGGTAGTAATTCCCGCTTAGGCAAGGAGGCCGCTAGGGCAGTGGTAGGCGTGAAAGTATCCATAGTCCGAAGACGATCAGTTTCGGTATAGCCCCGGGCAGTTTCAGAGGTGTAGGAGTAAGTAAAGCCGTTAACCGGCCGGTATTCGTACTGGAGAAAGTAGCAGAAATCTGAAGATCAATGGCAGAAGGAAATAGCGCGTGCTGAAGACATTACAAGGAAGAGACGAAATTCAAGAATTGTCAAGGATCTTAAGTGATCGATAGCTCCCAGCAAGCTTCTAGATCGAAATATCTTCTCCGTCGGAGGAAGCCCCTGCTTTCAAATGGAACAAATCTAGACAACAGTTATCAGTTCTGGTGACAGGAGAAGGTTCCAGTACTCCTAGTCACAAATGGAAAACAAGTGATGGCCAAACTGTTGAGTCAAAGACGACACTTCCCCCTTTCCAGAGTATTGTGTTAGAAAATGAATCACAAAATGCTAAGGCCACTACTTTATTAATAGATACTGGAAATCAGCTCTCAGGCATTGATAAGCGGGTTCAAAATGTTTCTGAACAATTAAATTGGACCAATACAGCCTTGAGAGGGATGGCTACTAAAGTCTTTGATCAAAAGCCATCTGTAAATCCCAATGATGTTTTGTCCCTGCAAGTAACTACCAATTCTGCAGTCCATGCAGTAAATCAGATACATGAAAAGGTAGTTAATTTACACACAAAAGTAGATCATGTCTTGCAGGAAGTTTCTGAAAAGCAACATGAGAAACAATAAACAATGGAAGAATTAGGGACAGCCCTAACAACAATAGGCAAAAGCTTAACAGAGATAAATAAGAGAAAACAAGACAAGCCTATTCCAGACTCGTTTCTCAGAGCTACTTCTCATTTGTCTATTCTTTCTCCTACCCCTATATATAACCCTTCTGGTAGCTCCCCTAAACAAAATTTTTCCATTTTCTTTCCTCCTGAATCATCTCAGCCAGAAAGCTCCAAAAAGACAACTGAAGATCCTTTAGCCATGGTTAGCATCCGCAAGCCTTCATATGAGAAAATTCCTCCTCATTCTCACAGACCATCTTCCCCTGACCTAGTTGGAAAAGGAAAAATTCCTGAAGGTCTGTCTTATGCCGATAAATGGTATCTAGAGTGGAATCTTGATAATTTATCAGTGGCTCAAATTCGGCAGGTTATAGATAGAATGTTTGTTGCCTATAAAATTATGTGTATGAAAGGGAAAGGGGAAGTTGAGGCTTGTAAAAGTCTTATTCAATGCTTTACTGGATATTTAAGTAAATGGTGGGAGATTACTTCTTCTCCCCTCATGCTTTCTAAAATGGAATCAGAATCACTTAAGGATGAGCAAGGAGATATTGTCTATCATTCTGATGGCACCCCAATGAGCAATATGATTGGTGCCCTGACTACTCTCATCCTAGAACACTGGTGCGGCACAGAAAAAGAAATCTCTGATAAACATGAAACTGTATTAATGAATATGAAATGTCGTAAAATGTCAGAATATGAACAGTTTCATAAAGAATGGACTCAGAGAATATTTGAAGTAAAAGACAACAAAAATCTGTTATGGAAACAGGTTTATATGGCTGCTCTTCCAAGCAGGTTTGTGGATTATTTGAAACTTGAGGACACTTTCTCCCTTCTCTATGAGACATACACCTCGGGAGAAATTTATTCCATTCTTACCAAAGCTTTGCTAGGACTCTGCACTAGCATAAAAATTCAAAAATCTGTCTCCAAATCTTCTTACCTTCCTGATCAGAAGTTTGTTTGTGAGCAATATGGAATATACAATACAGACTTACAACCCAGAAAGAAAAGAAAAGAATACAAAAAGGACAGGAATCAGATGGGCCATTATAAGTATATTCCCAGATCTCATTACTATGCTCCCAAGGATATTCATCTGAAAACTCACAAAGCTGAGTTAAGACAAAAACTTAAATGTTGGATCTGTGGTGAAGAAGGTCATACTACATTCTTTTGTCCTAAGAATGAAGCATATAGAAGGGGAAAAGGAAAACTCTCTGAACAAAGAGCCAGAGAGTATAAAGCAAAGAAAGAAGAAGAAGAAAGAAGACGAGTCAGATTTGGGTGTAAACGTTGTGGAGATCCTGCACATGAAACAAATGACTGTCCTCAAAATCCATTCAACCAGCCTAAGATTGAGTCACATCCTGTACAATCTTGTTATCTTTCTCTTGACTCACAGTCTGATTCCTCTGAAGATGAGACTTCTTCCTATGAAGTCACTATTGTAAATAATATGTGTGCCTGTAGTAATTCTTATCAGTGTACTTGTACAGATACTCCAATAGAAAGTGAGTCTTCCTTTTCTAGTACACTACCTGCAGAAAAACTAAAAGTTTGCATGCATAGTATGAAAGGAAATTCTGAAACACAAATGCTTGCTCAAATTAAGAGTCTCCCAGAAGGAGAGATGAACGCAACACTACTAGAAGCTTATGTCAAAGCTGTTAAAACAGAACAAAGAGGGCAAATTTCTGTGAGAAAACAACCTCTCTTCATAGAAGATTCTTATGAGAAAAACACAAAAAATTATATGAAGTTTAATAGAGAGCCCAGATTACAAGAACTCTCCCTGTCTGATCTAGCTTTGCAAATCTCAAAGCTCAACTCTGAAGTCAAAACTCTTAAAGAAGATCTAGTTGCTCTTCAAATTACTATGGAATGTTCTTATCCTATTGATTCATGGGCAAGACAAGAAATCATGCAAATAAAGCAAAGATTGGATTCAATTCCTCCTCCGTTAGAGGATGCTCCCTATGAATCATATGCTCCAGAGAAACTAGAATCTCCTCATAAAAGCTTGGTGCATGAAATGAGTAATATGTAGGTCTTCCCTATTTCTTATCAGAAATATTATGTAAAAATTCAGGTAGAAATCTGTACAGAAATTTTTGATTTAGTGGCCCTTATAGACACCGGGTCAGACATAAATTTGTTGCATAAAGAAAAGATTCCTGTCAAATATTGGAGCCAAAGTTGTGGCACTGTAACAGGGTTAGGAAATCATGATGTTGATTTCAAATATGAAGTATCCAGAGTAAATATTCTATTGGATAATTATAGTATTGGCATGAGATTTCATGTTGGAGATTCTCCAGTTGATTGTATACTTGGAACACCTTTTTTATCTATGGTGTCTCCCCATGGCTCTTGTATGATTGAGGCTAAACCTGGATACTTTATCACTCTTCCAGCCCTACAAGGAAATATAGAAAAATTGATAAAATTGCCATTTATCTCTGAAAAGTTTTGGCAGCTTGGATATTTAAACTGCATGATCATTGTCAAACAGTTCAACGAGACAGGTAAAGCATAGGAGCATTTTTATGATGAAACAATGCCTTGGTCAGTTTTTTCAACATATTGACATCCTACATGGCATCTAAGGCATTCTGAAGTTATAAATTTAGGCCTTCCAGGGTTCTCAAGGAACACTCTTCCCACAGTGCTCCTGCCACAACATGTGTTAGGGAAAATGAATCAGCCAAAGATCAACACAAGCATAGAAAAGCTTATTGATTTAGGAGATCTGAGCAGACTAAGAACTGCTGAGACACAATGGTATGAGCCTTCTATCAGAGCTTGGTGCAGATCACCTCTATATCATTCTTTCCAGATCAATCATATCCTTGGATTCTTAGAACCAAATTTATGCTTGAAGATGACGAAGGTAATGATCCAATCCTACTAGGACAAGTATACACTCAGCATTGGGATCCTTACAACTTCCACTTCAACCATTGGGACCGACCTCCAGATTGAGAATGGTAAAATTCAGGTCTAGATAGCCGATAGTGGTGCTATCCGTTTTCAGTGGGTTGTCGATATCAACTCCACAGTGTAACATATGTACATACTATCAGTCAGTCATATCTAAGTAATCATGAAGACTCGGAGCACTTCTCCGACTTTTGGTGCGGATTGACCCACATCTTCATGAATACTTTTACTGTTTCGTACTTTTACTGTATCTACATATCATAGATGGGAATCTTGCCAGACAACCCATGTGATCTTATCCTTACTTTTTTCAAATCCGACTAAGGAGTCTTGCACGATAACCTTATCGGATCTACTTTAAGTACAATAATGATGTCTATACCGATACAGGATTCCTCATGAATCCATGTGGTGGCCAACACATGGGGCCTAGAGTCTTATCTTGTATCCGATTCAATGATACTCTTGCCTCCGAAAAATGTTATATAAGGAGGATGAGTCTCTCATTTGAGGCATCGCAAGTTAGTGTGAGTCTTGAGTCTTCTAGCTCCCTCTCTTTGATCTTGAGTCTTTCTGTCTTAGGGTGTTGGGACAAGCCTGTGCGATCTGGCTCAACCAGCGTGAACCTAAAGTGGTGCTAACACATATATTGAGTCTGTCTGTCTCAGTGTATGAGCTTCCTGCTCAGCAGAGTCGAGAGATAAGTCTGTGCCTCCTGCACAGCATATTGTATACCCGATAGCCGTGTTCGGCTCATTAATATAAACTCTGATATTATTCCAGCTTCCGCATAACATTGAGCTTTCTTGATTATGCCTATTGTTTTGGTTTCAGCACACATGCGCTCATTATGATTCTGTGTCATTAGCTAGTATTTGCAATCTCTGTGCATTGGTATGCTCCAGGGCCGAGTTGTCCCGCCAGGGTGAAGGTTGTCCAGAGGATCGGATCGGGGATAGCGTGAATCGCTGGTAGTAAGTCCCGCTTAGGCAAGGAGGCCGCTAGGGCAGTGGTAGGCGTGAAAGTATCCATAGTCCGAAGACGCTCAGTTTCAGTATAGCCCCGGGCAGTTTCAGAGGTGTAGGAGTAAGTAAAGCCATTAACCGGCCGATATTCGTACTGGAGAAAGTAGCAGAAATCTGAAGATCAATGGCAGAAGGAAATAACGCATGATGAAGACATTACAAGGAAGAGACATCATTCAAGAATTGTCAAGGATCTTAAGTGATCGATAGCTCCCAGCAAGCTTCTAGATCAAAAGATCTTCTCCATCGGAGGAAGCCCCTGCTTACAAATAAACCTTGGATGGGGTGACACGCAGTTATAGGGAGACAGGTGGATCCGCACCCGGACCTGGCATAAATGCCGACGACCGCCACCCACAAGCATGACTTAAAGATGGGGCACGACCATCGCTGCAGTTTAAGGATGGAGGGACCTTTCCCTCGAGTGACAAAGTACGATTTCAGTGTTTCAGTAATGGCAAAGGTTAATTGCGAGAGGATGTCCTTGGCTCCTGTTCATTTCGTTTTCAATTCGCCTGGTAAGAGCAGGTCTGCACCTGCCACGGCCCTGTTTATAGCCCGAATGCCCTGTTGGGGTCTGGTATTCACCGCGCATTTTGCATTCTGACATTCTGCTCTCTCGTTGCATCTCTTTCTGCATTTAACGAGATTGAGCTCGCTTGCCCGTGATTCATACCTGCAATTGCTCTTTTGCCTTCACCGGCAATTTCTTTGCGCCTTCTCCATGGCCTGAAAGAGAGGTACACCTCGCCGTGGCTCGGCCTGGGAGGCGCATAAGGCACAACGGCTTCATAAGGAACAACTCAAACGGGCCTTGGCTCTTGCAACTTCAATTCTTTGGAAGAAATCCAGAGTAGAGAAACGGGCTCGGCTTGCTACCATCGCTCAGTTTGGAGCTGGATGCAGCCGTGATGTCAAGGAGAAAGCGCCGGGAGCGAGGCAGGAAGTCGGAACTGAGGAGGAGTTTCCCCCCTGTATTGTGGAGGAAATCCCATTTGTGGAGGACCTGACGACCATGGAGTTCACTCGAGTGGCAACCAAGAGGGAAGACTGCAAGCCCACTCCGGCACTGGTTGATTACATCCCTGGATGTATCGTGGAGGAAATACCCTGGCCTGGTGATGATAATTGCAGTTGCCATAATGCGGGCACGAAGGTTGCAGAAGATGTTGTGGAACAACGGCTGTTAGATGCGGGTTCTGGAGCGGCGGTGGACGAGGGTGGCAGCGTGCATGGCTCACTCATCTGGGATGAACACCTAGCTCTCATTTTCGACCTTCGTGGACACTTGGCTGATCTGGAGTATCAGGCCCTCTGCATGGGTCAAAGAATGGACATGCTCCTCGACGCATTCTCCAACGCACAAACCAAGTGGAAATGTCCACTCTGCTCGCAAGCTTTCGCCATCCTGGTTGGGACCACGCGGCAAACTGGCAAGGATGACAGGTCACCAGGCACCTAGGTTTTTATGTTCTCTTGGTTCTTAGTTTTTATGTTACTATTTTTATATGAACTTAGACCAAAGACATCTGTCCTTGTTTCCTCTGGGCAGGACAGATGCCACTCCGTTTTTATGTTTCATAATGCTATTGCTACTC
>JASDQU010014099.1:25781-52707 GCA_032191745.1 Picea mariana
ATATAGATATTAATTTTTAAGTGCATTATTGAATCATATACAAAACATAAATTAAGATGAAATTATAATTCGGTTTATGATTATATTTAAAAATATTAAAATAAAATTCAAAAAATCTAAAGGCTAAGTACGTTAGATATTACTAAATTTTATATTGAAAATTTTGAAATAAATAATTATACACATTAAATATGTATTTTTATAAAGTATGGACATGAGATTTTATAAAGTATGTACGACTTCCTCATTCTATACTTAGCCACTTTTTGGATCACGGGTTCTCGGGCCATCGAGCTCAAAATTATGCTTCTATTATTCTGTGTCCTTCAAACAACACCCATAGTTTCGCGATATACAAATTGACAGGCAAACTCCCAAGCTGACGGACTTAACATTGTGATCGTTGACGGATGGTGATCCCTATCAACTATCTAACATTATCTAAAAACATTATTTCCAAATATTAAATGATTAACATTGTACAATTTAATTACATAAAATTATTAAAGGATGTTAAATCTCTTATTTAAAAAAAATTGAAGTAAACCAAAAAAAAAAGATTTTTTAAATTCTATATTTAAAAATATTAAAATAAATAATCATTTACATTAAACATGTATTTTTATAAACTATAGATATTAATTTTTAAGTGCATTATTGAATCATATACAAAACATAAATTAAGATGAAAATATAATTAGGTTTATGATTATATTTACAAACATTAAAATAAAAGTCAAGAAATATAAAGGATAAGTATGTTAGATATTACTAAATTTTAGATTTAAAATATTGAAATAAATAATTATATACATTAAATATGTACTTTTATAAAGTATGGACATGAGATTTTATAAAGTATGTACAGCTTCCTCATTCCATATTTGGCCATTTTTTGGATCATGGGATCGTAGGCTAACGGGTTCCTCCAAACATCACCCGTAGTTCCGCGATATACAAATTGACAGGTAGACTCCCGGGCTGGCAGAATCAAGATTGCGATTCTTGACAGATGGTGATCCTTATCAACTATCTAACATTATCTAAAAACATTATTTCCAAATATTAAATATTAATATTGTACAATTTAATTACACATAATTATTAAAGGATATTAAATCTCTTATTTAAAAAAAATTGAAGTAAACAAGACAATTTTTTTTTAAAATTCTGTATTTAAAAATATTAAAATAAATAATCATTTACATTAAACATGTATTTTTATAAAATATGAATATTAATTTTTTAAGTGTATTATTGAATCATTTGCAAAACATAAATTAAGATGAAATTATAATTAGATTTATGATTATATTTAAAAATATTAAAATAAAAGTTAAGAAATCTAAAGGATAAGTACATTAGATATTACTAAATTTTAGATTTAAAATATTGAAATAAATAATTATACACATTAAATATGTACTTTTATAAAGTATGAACATGGGATTTTATAAAGTATGTACGACTTCTTCATTCCATACTTAGTCACTTTTTGGATCGTGGGTTCCTGGGTTGGCGGGCTCAAAATTGCACTTCTATTGTTATGTGTCTTCTAAACAGCACCTGGAGTTCCATGATATATAAATTGACAAGCGGACTCCTCGGTTGGCGGGCTTAAGATTGTGATTGTTGACGGATGGTGATCCCTATCAACTATCTAACATTATCTAAAAACATTATTTCCAAATATTAAATATTAATATTGTACAATTTAATTACATAAAATTATTAAAGGCTGTAGTCCCCACAGATACAATTAAATTTGTATATACTTTTTCGTATATAAAATTATTAAAGGATGTAGTCCCCACATAAGCTCTTTGTGGTGCAGTACATAATTCCAAATTATGTTCAAGTATCTGCGGAATGTCATCACCTCCTATCAAGGATTTTTGTTACAGATCCTGATAAGGTTGACTTTACTGTTTAGCACATACCCTTGTTTTGTAGGCTTTCACAACACTGATTTCATATTTTCCTGCTCAAAAAATTATCAATGCTAATTGTGTTGCAATGTTTGATGTTGTTATTGTTCCCACAACATCGAATTACTATTCTTGAAATTTGGAATCACGAGTGGTTTTTAAAGAATTTACCTGCAGATTTGTTAGATGGGACTGATACTATTAGCAATCAGTGTGATGATCCTGACCAACCTTCTCAAAGTATTGATGACATTATGATAATTATTGTTGAAGCTAGAATCCCTGCACTAGGGTTAGGACTAGGCCAATACTTTGGAGATAACTTCGAATTGGATGACATGGATCTAGAAAACAATGTAGACCTTGACATCGATAGCAGTGGGGAGTTTGTATGTTCTTTGTGATATTATTATCTTTTATGGGTTTGTAAGGGTTTTGCAGTTGCCTCCATTGCATCACGATAAGCGTATTATGCTAGATTTTTTTCTGAGACTTCACTTCTTCGAGGCCACCTGCCTAACTCAATTATGGAGGCATAGTAGAAAATTAACACACATCTTAAATGGGCTAGATATGTGCTCCAGCTTAGATTAGATATACAGTGCAAGTTGATCATTGCTATGGATTTCTAGATTCTGGGCTTTTCAGATTTCAATAATCCAATCTGTTAATGGTCCTAAAGTTCTTACAATCAGAGATGCTTACTGTATACTTATACATGAAGGTTGGGAATAATTTAGTCTCTTTTTAATTGGATAGAACTTCAGTTTAGGATGTCCTGATTATAGGAAAAGTTGGGAATTGCTACTGAACTCTATTATTTATATTCTCAATTCATGTCAAATATAGGTGTTAGTTAGCTTGTGTATTTTTTATTTGCAGGGAGTGATGCAATGCATCCATGAACAACAAAGAAAAGGGTTCTTATTATGTAGAAAAATTCCCTACTAATTGCAGAACTGTCTAAATCTTCATGCATTCCATCTAATTTTCTTTCAAGGAATATTAATGATCAACGTGTCTAACACTAGTGTAATATTTATGGCGTGGAACTTTGGAATGTATCTCTACTAATGGATATATTCATTGGACCTGCAAAATTTGTTTTAAGTCCAAAGCATTGCTTCAATTAGTTCCATAATTTTCCTGACATGCTATCATTATATCGGCTGCTTTACATTTGTTGAATTGCTCGGTGGTCTTTATAGGTTATAGTTATATGTATTCATGAATGAAAGTATATAGAAGTTGTATGATTAAATTAGAACCTGGAATATTGGTCTCCATTAAATTTAACAAGTTATACCAGCAATTAATTTCGTCCCCCTTATTCAGAAGATCTTCTCTTGCTGCTGGTAAATCTGTTGTGATTATCAGTGATCTGAACGGGTCGTCCAGGTGATATTGAATGGTGTTTTAAAGAATTTATGATATTCATCCCTTGTACGAATGCCTCGATTCATCATACTTGATTTCCTCGTTGGATGGAAATCCATCAGGGAAAAAAATTGTTTTGTTTTTAAGATTTTTGTGTCTGCCAGCAAACTCAATCATGTCAGACATGCCTTCTGGTTTCCTTTCCAAGCTAGAAAATTGTAAAGCTTCTTGTAAAAATGAATTATACTCAATAGGATCGTTCTTCCTTGAATTGAAACCCTCATTGATCTCGTTCTGGAAGCCATGCAACCATCTTGATGTACGGGGCTGGAGAAATTGATCCATTGAAATAGATGGCAATGACAACGAGTTTTCACAGGATGCGCGTGCTCCTGGTAGATAAGCCCACACTGTAGGTTCGACCGTTCTTTTAATTGTGCCCAAGAGATTTGATTTTTTTGATGGTTTCCAACTGCTAGCAGAGACATGAGCAATATTATTCACATAATCTCTGGACAGTCATCCTAATTCATATTCAACCAACACAGTATTGCATCCTGCAGCTAGGGAAGATTTGACAATCAAAGACAATGCTACGAAAGAATACGTATAATCTGGCGTAGGAAGTGACATGTGGGTGACCGGATCGATTCCCATTAAAAGAAGTTGTTTCTTTAGTTTAGTGTTCCAATGATTCTTTATCTCGTTATCGATTCTTCCTGGAAGATGAGAGGCTATAGCTGACCATCTACAAATCAACAAATTACAGGGAACAAGACTTCAATATTTTTTGAATGCTGAAAAGCACATTTGTAGGGTAATTAATAGTTGTCGATAACATATTCAGAGGACAATCAATAACCATTAGTAGTGTAATTAACAAAATCTAATCAAAGGCCAGGTGATAGAAGATTAATATATTACTTGTTTTCAACGATCACATGCAGATGAATCACAGTGAGATCCTCATGGATGGTGAAGGTTCCATGCTTGATGTCAGGTCGCAAGTAATTGGCCCATCTCAACCTACATATTTTTCCACATCTAGATAATCCTGAAGTTCCCCAACACAAAATATCTCTCATCAGGTCATCGGTACTTACAGAAAATCCAGCAGATTGTTTAGTTGATAGAGAAACAACCAAGTAAATCGCACAATCCTTCTCCTTCCAATTCTCTACCATATTGGTGACATATTTGGCCTGCATGTTCTATATGTGCATGGAGACCATATCCATCACTTGTTCCTTATAATGAGTTGCAAGTCCTTTCAATAATTCACAAGCCATTCTCTTTCTTGTGTCAAGATCACCGCCCTCGATATCTCTTCTAATATATTCTACATAACTCATCTCAAACAACTCCTCGTCATCCTCCTTGATCATGACATTGGGTACCACAATGCTCTCGCAAAATATCCACGCTGCTAAATAATGTATGGTGTACACTTTTTCTCACATTTGTCAAAAATTTGATAGCAGTAACAACCAACCTATCATGACTTGATGCAGTGGAAACATTCATCAACAAACTCCAGATTACCGAAGAAAAATCCTTCAAATAATCTTGAAATTCCTCCTTGTTCTTTTCCATGTAAAGGTTGATATTCTCGCAAATGGTAGCCCTAAGCTGGTCTACGATACCTTCCTTGTCCCGCTCGACATCTTCAAGAACAGGGTACGGAGTGGTCAAATATGTGTGGAAATCTGCCATCCATTCCTTTATATGATTCTTGAAAAACTCTGGGAGCTCCTGAAAGTTCAAAGAATAGAAGACCCTGCAGCAAAGCCTCTGGCATTCAAACACAGGCCTAAGAATGATCACATTTTGCATATTGGATACAATAAGTTTCCCAGTCCAAAGGAAAACCTCCAGCAAGGGCGCAATGGACCCATCCAGGCAATACTTAAGATCAATATACAAATCATTGCTTTTATATCGGTAACGAAACTTCTTGAAGATTGAATTTGTGGTATTCAGAATCCCATTGATGACAACATAATTGGTAGATGACTTAAGATTCATTATGAGCTCAAGAAGCAGGGTTTTCCAGGTCTTAGGGAAATCATGTTTTCTTATAATGGCTAATGCTTCGCTAAGATGACTCTGTATACGTGGATGGGCACTCAACATTGACCTAACTATGAGATCTTTAATTTGTTCCCTCTCTGGGTTTTGAATTGACGGGGATTCCGAAGGATAATAGGGGTCTGGTGGCACCTAATGTTCCTCACATGGTTTTTGAAGTTAATTGTTGCCTCGTGTCTAACTTGTTCATCCACTAAAGCCTTCGAGATAAGCTACATAATGGTGATACCGTAGTCAGGTTGATCAGAAGCCCGCTTCAGAAACTCTTCTTCTTGCCTTATGGGTTCAGGGTTTGCTTTAATAGCTCAACAGATAATACATGCAAATTCTAGCTGGATGGAGCAGCCATAGCTTGAATGATTAGATCCTGTCACTAAGAGGGGGGGGGTGAATCAGTGACACAATAATTATATCAATTTTTCTTTTATTAATGCAAACAGAATTTTAACACAATATTTTATCATGGAACCCAATTGGGAAAACTGCAAACTCTTTTCTATTAACTGCAAAATTTGTTTTACATGTTACAAAGAAGGAAGATGTACTTCCTTTTTTATCAACACCAACTAATTAGGATGCACCCACACCCTATTTTACCAACACCAATTGGTAGGAGGCTACGAACCCCTGTTTAGTTAGCTACAACTGACAAGGAAGCACCAACTCCCTCTACAGGCACCAACCTGCCCTTGCACCACCCAACGACCCTTATTTTCTGAATCTAGACAACTTTTGTATCAATTATTTACTGCATCTCTCTTTGCTTCTCTGATTTAATATATTCTCTGATCGAATTGCAGAGACACTATTCTTCTCATCACTCTTCCTCATTTATATATTCTTCAAAAACGGTGTGAGAGTGATACACCGTGTCCCTTGGTTTTGAACCATCACACCTCTTTGTTTAACTTAACCACAATCACAGATTATTATTTTTACTATGAAGTCTTTTCGTAAATTGATCACATATGGATCAATTTCATCATTTAAACTCGATCCTGAATCTCTGTTATTTTCACAGAAATTAAATTTTGCAGAGGTGCTTCTTTCAAACCATTACATGTGACTGAGCGTTACAAAACCATGGGCTTACCAATCACAACGACGTATTATATTTTCATTTAAATCTCTTATATCATATTACCAACGACAGTGACCAAACGATGGGCCAAACAAATGCTTGAGCACTCATCAAATCAACGATCATGATTCTATCTTCTAATGAGATGGACGGCTGACGGAACTTCGCCTTTCGGAACTTTAGGATTTCAACTTTTCAAACCTTCGAATTAGATCGGATGGTTTATTTCACAGAAACAAATCAATGGTCAGATTTGATCCTTACACTCATTCTTTCATTGTTTAATCTGACGACTAGGACTTAATCAAGCATCGTGATGGATGACCACCATTTACTCCGGGACTTCGGCTATTTCAACTTGCACTATCCTTCCACTGTAGTAGATCGATGGATGAGAATGCTCCCAAAGTGTTTTTTTAGATCAGACGAACCATGTCTACTACGGGACTTCGGCATTCGGGACTTCGAGACTTTGGGCAAGTGCTAGTGGTAAAACTCTCAAAGTAAAACTCCTGGAGTGATGTAACTTACTTACGTCACTTGATAACGTGTCACAAGCTGAGTAGTTGCCACGTGTCAATCAGATTCATGATTTGCACGTACCTGAAATGTCGATTCAACTTGACATTTATCATTATCCGATTGTGCCACGTGTCCTTACTTATGTGGTCTGCTGACGTAAATGTCCCACACGTCCTTGCTAACGTGGTCTGCCATATGTCCTTGCTGATGTGGTCTGATGATGTGGTCTACCACATGTCCATGCTGACGTGATCTGCTGATGTAGATCTCCCAGATCTAACAATCATCATACGTTCTCCAGATCCAATGGTCCTTATTCATTTCAGATTTCCGGCTCTCCAGGCTTCGGGAATTTCAAATCTCAAACTTTTCGGAGCGTAACCTCCTCACATCTTTAGACCCGAAGTGAAAGATGTTCATTCGATTAGGATATTGGATCAACGGCTCGATTTGTCTATGGTGTCTCTCTTCTATCTTATCATGTCCTTCCACTTAGAATGATCCAATGGCTGATGAAAATCCACATAGATGAGATCTCAGATCTTACCTTGCTTATCCTATCCTTCCACTCGAAAATGATCCGACGACTGACAGGAATTCGGGTTTGATCCGACGACTGACAGGTATTCGGATAATCAAATTCTCAACCCTTTAGCCCCACTTATCCTATCCTTCCACTTTAAAGTGATCCAACGGTTATGAAAACACTTGAAGAAGATCAACAGTCGACGATAATTGCAGAACCACAACTTGCGAGTGATTTAACTTGACACCCAAACTCCGCAATTTGAAGTTGTGTGTTGTTGGTGAGTCAACCACAATCGTCGATATTTGAAGTTATATGATCTGACGGTCCTAACTAATTGCAGGATTGGAAATAACACGATGTTGAATTCTCCTTTCAATCTCCGCAATCTATCTATGCCGTAGATTTGGTGATTGCGCATCTGACGGTCATGACTTAATCTGATCGTTTGTTGGATCAATCACAGTCGTAGATTTTTGAGTTTATGAGATCTAACGATCGAGACCGATTGCGGGATTGTAACTAGCAAGTAGTTTAATTCTTCTTTCACTCTTTGTAATTCATCCCTGCCGTTGATCTGGCGATTACGCATCAACGGTCTTGATTTTATCTGAGTTTCATCGCGCCATACCTTCTAAGCTTTGATCTTCATTCGTTAACTCTCCTGAGCTTTAATCTCCGCATATCGTCCATTATATATTGTTGAATAGTCCTCCAATGATTCTTCTGAAATTCATTGTGCCATCTCTTCTGAGCTTTGATCTTCATTCGCTAACCCTCCTGAGTTTTTATCTCAACATCAATGATATCGATTGTTGACATCAATGACAATACATCAATAACACTATGTCCAACATAGTGCGTGCCAAGAGATATTGCATCCAAACTACCGCTGGACAATGCAGCTGTAGTGGGTGGACACCGCAACAACAAACATAATAATATTTATAATTAACGAAACTTAGGATAAATTTAGCTAGCAGAAAATGCTAAAACAAACATTCAAACTAATGCTAGCATTAATCCACCTTCAAGCAATGCATAAGAAAATATGTGTGTTAATCCAAGATCTCCATGAATTAAAGTGCACTAAGAATAACGAAGCTCACAATAAGACTTCGAATCTATTCTCCAATAAAATGATAATATAATTTTTTTTATTATATAAAAAATAATGTTTTTAGTTCTATAGTTCATACAATAAAAATGATGTAAAAATTTATAGTTAAAAAACATATTAATATGCAATCAACAAATTATCAATTACTATAATCCCTCTACACATTACTAATAACTAACTATTTCATACATTACATTGTTTTATTCCAACCCTACTATTCCTAAAAACGATTGCTTATCTAGGCGTCACATGGTTTTATTCCAACCCTACTCTTCAATTTAAAAAATCTATGGCATATCCTAGCATGGGCAATGGAATTCCTGAGCATATAATATTTAGACTTCGGAAATATTAACGATGAAGTGAACTCCAGCCGCTACACTCAACCCTTGCTGGCGTGGGCCACCGCCTATGCACGCCTGACAACACGTGGCAAATTCATAAGATGTTCCAGCCCCTACACTCAACCGTGATAAAATGTGGCAAAGTTGGTAGTTTACTTTTAAGAGCAATCCAGAATTGAAGAAGTTAATGTGTTTTTATTTAAATATTATATTTTCACATCTTAATTAAAGAAAAGAAAGGGTAAATGAGATATTGTGATTTTTCATCTGTAAATTTTAATTTTATTTGTATATTATTTTCAGTATTTTGATTAAGTTATTTATAAACCATGTAAGTGGATTTAATGATTTTAAAAGAAGGAAGTATATATATTTTCTTAAATTAAGTAGTTAATTAAATTTAATTAAAATAATTGTGCAATGAAATATTATTTCCTCAATCCATTACAATTTAATCTCTCAATCCATTACAATTTAATCGAAATGTAGAAAAATTAATTAAACAAAATCAAAATTCTAACACTATAAGATTCTATTTATTATTGTATATAGTTAATAATTGTACAACGGGTAATTGTGTAGTTAAGAAGATAGTAAGAGGTTTTAAATAAGGTAATCATTAGTTGAATATAATAATAATGTTGAAAGGGAATGTAATATATATTATTTTTGTTTTTAAAATGAAATGTGTTTAAATTTTAAATAGTGAATAATAAAAAAGGACAATAAAAATAATCAGCTATATTGTGTTTTTTTTTAATGCAGATATTAAAATATGAATTATATATATATATATATATATATATAATTGGATGGAATGGAGGTAGGGGCATCAACTTTTTTTAACATTAAATTATGCATTGTATTCTAGAGAGTTAGAGATCCAAGTAGGGCAATATAAAATAAGTGTTACATGGCACCTTAGTTCATGTCAACCACTAATTTGAAAAAAGGAGAATAGTATTATGTAACAAAATGCTTCTTTGCTAAGAAAGGTTATTTTCTATGTAGAAGAATGTATGAATGATTAGTTTAGATGAACAAAAGTTTGACTAAATGTAGATTAGAGAATGTTTGACTGAATGCACATTAGTGAAATCTAATATGCATACTTTTAGTTAGAATTTTTCCTAAATGGCATTCACTAATTTTTATATATAGATAACATATTTCCTATAAGAATAAGGTAAAACATGGGACTAATAGGATTCAAAATTAAATTTTTGTATTGATTTAATAAATTCAACTATTATACTTTTAAAGATATCTTCAGAAATATAATATGTGTAAATTGAAAATTGCAAAATTGCAAACTTGTACTCCGTAAGCCTATTCTAATCATTGATCAAATGAAACCACAATTGTGGTTGAGGCCAATGAATTATCATAAAGATTGGCATTGCAAGAAAATATTACTATACAAATTCGACGTGATAGAGGTATGCTCTATGCCACAGTAGAGCTCAATGTTTTTAATATTTCTATATAATTTAATCAGTTGCAGGATTTCAACACTCTATCATTTCATGTAGATTTATTTTTATGGAATGACTTTCTACCCTACAAGTTTGATAGTCCAATGTCCATTTACTAGCTCTTTTTGTTTATTGCTCCTTTTGGGAAAGAATTCAAAATGGAGTACCAATCATATAGAAAATGTTTCTTGTGAAAGAAGATTAAGTTTAAATGAATCTCTGATGGTTTGGTCTACATATGCCAAAAATAAGTTATTCGCTTGTCCATTTAATTCAGCTATGGTTAAAAGCCAACCTGAAAAGACTTAGAAATAATGGAGATTAATTATCTAAAAAGAATAACGGTTCCAACAGTCTAATGGTTCCCATCATCTAATGGTTGGTTTCCACGTCTAAACCAAATATCATCGTATATATTGTACTCCTCGTTGATTTAATATAACACAGTGTGGCTTTTCTTTGATGGCCTCTAGGTGTTGTCTCGCTTGAGAGCGGCATGTTTCTTTCATTCCTTCCTATTTTCAAGTTGGTATCAGAGCCGCATGAAGGTCGTGGGTTGAGTTTGTGAAGAGAAAAATAAATCGAGTGGAGAATTCCTAGAGGCATTGGAGGCTGGCAATTTGTATCCAGATCGAGCAGATCAATGGCCTCGTAAACCCTTGTGCAAGAGATAAAAATATTGGTGGAGGTATCCCTACAAATCGAAGTTTCGGAGCCATCGTTGTGTTTTTCCGCATAGAGGAAGAGCAACATAGCCACCAAACATAAGAACATAGCGTGATTCACAAACATACAAAACATAGCGTGAGTATTGATCTTCTATTGTTTAAGAGCGTGAGTCACTATGTGTTGCAGATAACATGAGTAGAGTTGCGAGATATTCTATTGTTTAAAGGTGTGAGTAGAGTTGTTGCGTGAGTCGTTGAGATTGTTTATTGGCAATTTTTTTTAAATGCAATTTTCTGCATAATCAATAAATACTGTCATGATTTGCATAGGAACATGGCTTAATCATGAAATATCGTTCAGGATTTGCACAAGAAACTGCTACTCCCATGCCACATGGTGTACGTCTATTGTAATTGTACTTGAACTTTGCTTGTCTTGAACTTTGCTCACACATTGCGACTATCGCCGTTGCCATAATCTGCAGCTACAAAATTTAAAGAATTGAACTAATTAACATTCTAGTTTGCAATAGATTATATATTCCTTGAGAATTCTTTTGGCATTGGAATTCAAAGTGGTTACAAAAAAACAATCCTCATATCTTTCGTTTACCCAATGCATTACGACGAATCAGATCACTGGACGTTTTGGATACTGATTGAAACAAGTTAATCCAAGTATTTCATGTGCACATGGTCTTGGAAATCCAAAGGGATTTAATGACCATTCTTGGTGCATGATAGTTGCTTTGGAGAGAAGTTTGTTGCATGAAGGAGTTTTGCAAGGATGGAGAATCCACTTGCTAAAACTTATCTCAATGAAGCCAATAAATTGGATGGATAGAATTTCATCAATTGGAAATTCAAAATGCAGATCTTGATGGAAGGTTACGGTGTATGGACGATCGCGAAAGGAGATGAAGCGTGACCCGATGCATTTGTAGGTGCGACAGCGACAACAATCCAAGATTGGGATAAGAGGGAGAACAAAGCCAACGTATTATTACGAATGTCTGTGAAAGATAATATAATTCCTCACATTAGAGATGCTAAGATGTCTAAAGAAACCTGGAAAACACTCAAAGATTTGTATGAGACTAACAATACAAATCGTATTCTTTTTCTGAAGAGTAAATTGCTAAGTATTAAAATGGATATAAATGAGTCTGTTAGTACTTTTCTTGGGCGGATTAAAGACACGAAAGATAAATTGAGAGATATAGGAGAAAAAGTGTCAAACACTGATCTTGTTACAATTTCCCTAAATGGAATGTTAGAGGACTATCAAATGTTTATAATAGGCCTTGAAACGAGAGAGAAATATCCTACCTTTGAAGAATTGACAGGTATATTGTTCCAAGAAGAAGAGAGGCACACGAATTTGAAGCCTTAGAATTCAGACTTAGCATTATGGACAAAGAAGAGATTCCCTATAGGGAAACCAGGAGAAGGACGCAGAGGAGGAAGTCATTTCCAAAGCCAAATCAAGGTATGTCATCTAATAGAAATGAACCTAAGTGTTTCTATTGTGGTAGGATTGGGCATCTTTCCAAAGAATGTTATAAGAAGAAAAATGATGAGGCTAGGCATAAAAATAGAAGACATTCAGGACACTTTGCAGATGAAAACCCGAATTTTGATTCAAAAGATCTCAGATTGTTTGTGTCTAATGTTTCACTGTCTGTTGAAACCGATGATGTTGATGCATGGTTTGTTGATTTTGGAGCCTCGATTCACATGACATGTAACAAGAATTGGTATATAATCTTTAAAGAAACACATAATGGTGCCCATATTTATCTTGGAGATGATCATTCTTATCAGATCGAGGGATATGGAGATATTCCAGTAACACTTCCAAATGGTATTGTCAGACACATTCGCAATGTTGTGTATGTCCCTGGGATAAATAAAAACTTGATTTCTGTGTCCACAATTACAGATCAGAATTTGAAGGTAGAATTCTTCATGACACATTATATAGTGAAGGACTTGTAGGATCATTATAGAACTGTTGCCTCAGGAGTTAGAGTTAGAGGTGTGTACAAACTTGATGTCACCAACAAGAATCATCAAGCATTGAATTCTGCAACTATTCCTACAAGAACACTTTGGCACCAAAGGTATGGTCACATTAATTATCATGATTTGTTTTTATTACAAAAACAAAGTATGGTTGAAGGACTCCCTATGTTGAATAATGAGTATGCTACTTGTGAAGGTTATGCATTAGGAAAGATGGAAAGAGATGAATTCCCCTCTAATTCATATAGGAGAAAGAAAGATGTATTATAACTTATACATATTGATGTTTGTGGACCAATGAAGACAAGGTCCTTAGGTGGTGCTTATTATGTTTTGCTATTTATTGATGAATGCACAAGATACACATGGGTTTATTTCCTTTCGAAAAAGAGTGATTTTTTTTAATACTTCAAGGAATTTAAAAATATGGTGGAGAAGCAAACAAGAAATTCCATCAAAATCCTCTGCTCAAATCAAGGGGGGAGTATAGATTAGGGAACTTCATCAAGTATTGCAAATATCATGGAATAGTACAAAAATTTACAGTACCCCACACTCCACAGCAGAATGGAGTTGCAGAAAGGAAAGACATAAATTTGGTGGAGTGTGCACGAAGTATGATGAAAGTTAAGAAAATCTCAAATGTTTTTTGGGTTGAGGCCATTAGCACAATTGTTTATTTAAAGAATATAAATCCAACAAGGTGTCTTGATCATAAAACTCTTTCAAAGCCTTGTATGATTCTAAACCAACAGTTAATAATTTGAGGATATTTGGGTGTAAATCTTTTTCACATATTCCAAAGGAGAATAGAAAGAAGCTTGATGCTAAAGCTATAAAATGTATTTTTATAGGGTACTATTAATAATTTAAAGCATATAAACAGTTTGATCCATATACTCACAAAGTGTTTGCAAGTAGAGATGTAATTTTCCATGAGCAGGTAGAAGGAAATAGTGAAGACAACAATCATGAAGGATGGAATGTACTTCTTGAATATGAAGAGGTCAAAGAAGAGAAGAACCAGCAAGAAAAGACACCCAATGACATGGATACATACAACAGTGAAGAAAAATCTTCACAAAATAGAGAAGAAGTCACCAACCAATTGAGAAGATCTTCACGACAGGTTCATCCACCTGAAAAATATAAAGATTGTGTCTTGATGAGTAGTATTTCAAATGTCATATAACCCATGAGTTTTAATGAAGCTAATGAACATAAAGAGTGGAGAAAACCAATGGAGGAAGAATACGACTCTATAATGAAAAAAAAAAACTTGGGAATTGACTGAATTGCCTAAAGATAAAAAGCCCATAGGATGTAAATGGATATAAAAACCTAAATTCAAAGCAGATGGTAGTATAGATAAATATAAAGCCACACTTGTGGAAAAAGGGTATTCACAGAAGGAGGGCATTGATTATGCAGAAACAATTGCACTAGTAGCTAAATTAAACACTATAAGAATGTTAATTGCACTAGCTACAAAGTACCATTCAAAGCTTCATCAATTAGATGTAAAATCTGTTTTTCTAATTGGTGAGTTAAAGGAGGAGGTTTACCTTACTCAACCAGAGGGGTTTGTGAAACGTGGTGAGGAACATTTAGTGTGTAAATTAAAGAAAGCATTGTATGGACTGAAACATGCACCTAGGTCATGGTATGAGAAGATAGATTCCTTCTTTCTTCAGCAGGGTTTTATGAGGAGCAAAAGTGATCAAAATCTGTATACCAAGTTTGATGAAAAGGGGCATGTTGTATTGATTTTCTTATATGCTGATGATTTAATTATTACAGGAAATTCAGAAAAAATGATTAGTGGAATTAAGAAGTAGATGTCACAGGTATCTGAAATGAAAGATCTTGGTGAGTTACATTACTTCCTAGGTCTTGAAGTTTGGAGAAATGATGGTCAAACCTTTGTGTCTCAAGGTAAATATTTCAGAGAAGTACTTAAGAAGTTTAAAATGGATCAGTGTAAAGTTTCTTATGTTCCAATGCAGCAGAACAATGAAACTTTACTGTGATGATGGTTCGAAGGAGGTAAATGGTATAATGTATAGACAGATGGTGGGAAGTTTGAATTATCTCATTATAACCAGACCTGACATATCATACTATGTTAGTGTGTTAAGTTAGTTTATGGAAAAACCTATAGAAATCCATTGGAATGCAACAGAAGGGGTACTCAGGTATCTCAAAGGCATAATTGATTATGGTATTAAATACACTGATTCATTCGATGTTGAGCTGACACGTTACTCAGATTCAGTGGGATGGAAATCCGAATGATCAGAGATCTACTACAGGTTATGCCTTTGGCATTGGATCTCGGATTGTTTCATGGAGTAGTAAGAAGCAACCTAGTGTATCTTTGTCATCCACTGAGGAAGAAAATAAAGCATTGTGTGGAACAACTTGTGAAGTTGTTTGGTTGATAAGAATACTTCAAGATGTTGGAGAAGAAAAAAGGAAAGCTACGATAATCAAATGTGATAACCAGATCTTAATCAAGTTGGCAAATAATCCAGTTTACCATTCAAGGACAAAGCATGTTGATACTCATTTTCATTTTGTTCGAGAAAAGATGCAGTCTAATGACATTGCTTTAATGTATTGTAATACTAGTGATAATGTTGTTGATATTTTCACTAAGCCTCTTGTGAAGATAAAATTTGAAATGTTTAGGGAGATGTTAGGTGTGGATGCCAATCCTTTCTTCACTAAAGGGGAGACTTATAAATAATAGAGATTAGTTGTCTAAAATTAATAATGGTTCCAATCGTCTAATGGATCTAATGGTTCCAACTGTCTAAACCAAATATGATCATATATATTGTACTCCTCATTGATTTAATAATCATATATATTGTACTCCTCATTGATTTAATATAGCACAGTGTGGCTTTTATTTGATGTTCTCTAGGTGTTTTCTCGCTTGAGAAAGATCGATTTCTTTCATTCCTTTCTATTTTCAAGTAAAATCCCAAAACACATAGTTTCTGATTTCAATTAGTTACAGGTCTTCTATGGCCCGTCGTGGAACAATTTTTTTCTAAAAGGGGAGAGAGTCGAGGAGGTAAATGTGATTGGCCATGGATATACACAACGTTATTTGTTTCTAACTAGGGTTAATTCTAAAGATCAATCATCTTGTATTATCACTCAATATATCCAGTGATGCAAACAATATATTATGAAAATTTCTAATTGCAAACAAAAAATAGGAATTAAACAACAAAGAAAAAAATGAAGTAAACATCAATGAAGATTAACTATCTTACTTGCAAACAAAGCAATAAATAGGAATTAAAAAACAATGAAAAAAATGAAGTAAACATGAATGAAGATTAACTATCTTAATGAAGTAAACATGAATGAAGATTAGCTATCTTGCTGATGAATTATGGTTTCACTTAATTCCGTCCAAACAATGATCAACTCCAACAAACAACTTCATCCAAACAATGATCAAATCCAGCAAAACAGGGATTAAAAACAACTTCAGTGAAGCAACGATCAACTTCAGCAACTCCAGTGAAACAATGACTAAAGCAAATTAAAACACAATTCCAAATATTTATGGAAAACTCCAGCAACTCCAGTGAAACAATGACTAAAGCGGATTAAAACACAATTCCAAATATTTACGAAAAATGGTTGAGGACATCGATGGGGAAAGGCGGTTGGTGGTGGAATCACTAGGATACATAGATGCAGATAGGCTTATCGTGTTGGGACTTGGGTTGGCGTTTGGGAAATTGATCATCAATTATTCTTGATATGAATTTAATTCCATGAGGCGTATCACGTTGACAACAAGACAATTATTTGGTTGGGATTGGAAACCGAAGAGCCAAACCAATACATGGTACAATGAGAATTTAAATATAATTAAGGTGGTTGGTAGTGGAATCACCAGGATACATATATGCAGATAGGCCTATCATGTTGGGATTCGAGATGGCATTTGGGAAATTGATCAGTAATTATTCCTGATCTGAATTTAATTCCATGAGGCATATCACGTTGACAATAAGACAACTATCTGGTCAGGATTGGAAATCGAAGTGCCAAACCAATACATGGCACAATGAGAGTTGAAATGTAATTAATTCACTGACATTTTAGTGTTGGTTAATCAATACACAACTTTGGAAATGGAGAACCGGATTAGTGTACGCTGCCACATACAATTGGAGAACTGGATTAATGTACGCTGCCACACACGATTACATAAAACCACTTTAGTTTACAGCTTCAAAGCTTTAGAGCATAAACCATGTGAGTTGTTGACTTTTATTTAACGCATATAAGGAAAATGATCAGATCCCTCCAGACATAACATCACACTAAGCTCTGCATATGCACTTGAATCTTCCAACATTAGCAACTTAACTAGTGGGAGTGGACCTACACAACCCCACTTGGTCAATAAATAAATAAAATTGCAACTGAAAATAGTGTCATTACATTTTTCTCATTGCAATTGCTAATAATAATTGCCTATAGTTCATGAAAATTTGGAATTTTGTCTTTCAAACCATCAATTATTATATTACAATAGTAGTTTGGTACCTCTAGCTGCTAGTATCAAGTATGATCATTAGCTGATACTAGGCACATAATGAGTCTACAGAATCACTACACCCAGGTATAGAACCCAATATGATGTAGTTCCTTCTCTTGTCAATTCTAGGCATCAATTATTCAAATCCACCTGGGTTGAGTTGTGGCTAGGTTCAATTTTCAGAGCCACATGTTAACTCGACCATCATGTTGGAGTTATTAACTCTTCCATGGATAATGTATGATTCCTCATCTTATCATAAGGTTGTGGTTTGTTAATGTATTGATTATTGTGAGGTAGAGATAATTTCTAAGTGAGTGGTTTCATTCTAAGATTGAGGAGGTTGTTTGTGGTTTGAACTAATGTATTTATTATTGTGAGGTAGAGATAATCTCTAAGTGTATTTATTATTGTGAGGTAGAGATAATCTATAAGTGAGTGGTTTGATTCTAAGATTGAGGAGGTTGTTTGTGGCTTGAATTAATGTATTGATTATTGTGAGGTAGAGCTAATCTCTAAGTGTATTGATTATTGTGAGATAGAGATAATCTCTAAGTGAGTGGTTTCATTCTAAGATTGAGGAGGTTGTTAGATCCAATTATCTCCTAATTTAATATGTGGTTGAGATATTCTCTCAACAAGTTGTTAGTGTAGTTAACATAGTGTGTCTATCTTGAGACAATGCTTGATATATTTATATGTGTACTATTTCATTATTGAGTAGAAAACTCAGAATGTAGTTTTTTATCTGTGAAGAAACATGTCTACTCTCCCATTTTCTATCATTGTATCAGAGCTAGTTTGGACTCGGGAGGACCTAAGAAAATGAGAGTAGAGTGTTCCTTGAGTGTTTGTGTGTTGCAGATTCTACTTAGTGCTACGGTGTATCTGTAGTGTTGTTTCTCATTAAAGAAATTAGCCTTTTATTGTTGAAGTGTATATCATCTTGTGGGAGATCACCTAACGCAGGCAGGGTAGAGGGTTGTTCTTGAAAATTTATCAATTCACATTATTGCTAGTGGTGCAACATTTTTATAGCCAATCATTAAGATCTGCCTCAATGCATTAGCTAGAGATGCAGTGTTTACCTTGACTTGGTAAAAACGATCTTAATTACCGCTTTACCAAGCTTCTCTCTATCGAATTCCTAAAATATATTCATAAACTCAAATTTATATTATTGCGGTATCGACAAGATGCACATGAAAGACATTTTATGGGCATTATTAGAAGGCGTTTTTTGAGAGGTCTCCTATAGCATTAGAAAAAATAGTATCCATTGCAGAACCAATCTATCTGTCTACTTCACATTCCTGTCGTACAAAAGCACACAGTCTTGTGTATCCAGAGAAATAACATCGTGATTAGTGAACCGTCCACTTATGCCTCTATATCAATGATTTTTAGACATAGGCCTATATGCCAATGCAAAAATGGTTCATAGTTTGAAGACACATTTATCAAGGATGGAATATCTAAATAAGCGAGACAATATCTTGTTTCATTAATCTCCATTTAATAAGTGAAACCATAACTTGTTTTATGAACCCCAAAAATATTTTATGAAGAAATCATAATAATTGTTCCACATTTTGGATCTTTTTAACATTAAAATGCCTTTCTAAAAGATGAGAAACAAATATGGTTGAAGAAAATTTAGAATGACATCTCCAAGATGAAGAGGTGTCTATCTAAACTTTCATCATATGGAAAAAAAATCGTGATGGGCATTATCGTCCACAGATAATTTTAAAAAAATAAAATAGCGTTTCATTCATATTTCACAGATTGTGGTTCTGGGTATAGCTATGATAATGGGCACATTTAATTATCTTTTAATTTAAAATTTTAATTTTATGGCTAGCAATTGAAGATGTTGGCATATTCTTAGTTGTCCTCCCAAATCAATAAATGAGATTTACTATTTATAATTTCCTTGCATTTATAAATACATGTCTTAACATGTTTACTTTTTCACATTTACCTAATCATATTAAGAAATTACTGTAGTAAAATAATTAACCTTTAAGATTACCACTTTGAATTTCCTGAACTGTTTGCCCATGTTTCATTTTCTGGTTTTCCTCAGCTGTCCGCACGTTTTTTTGCCTATCTGCGCGTTTCTGGGTGGAAGACTATCCTCAAGGGCTTATTTTTATTTTTGAGTTTTATATGGATGCATGCAGGGTCACGCCTTCCTTCAATGGTCGGCCAACATGCATGCCTGTTGTTGGCAGAGAATTGGAGGTGATCGATTCCAAACTTTCAGGTGATGATGATTTCGATGGAAAACAAGCTATCATATTATTGCATATCAGTTTTCTGTGCATCCAAGACGATGCCCATAGCAGACCTTCGATGAGAGCAGTAGTGCAGATGCTGGAAGGAGAGAAGGAGGTTCCTGATACCCCGCATGAGGGTTTTCAATTTGCCATGGCAAAGAGATTCAATCCTAATTCAAGACTACTATCTGCTGGTAACAATTCAATGAGTCGATGATCCGTGCAAATTTGATCGTCGAGGTAGCCTATAACATATCCTGAACAGAGTAGTGGAAAAACGTATTTTATAAGGATTGGGAATCGATAGACATTTCAAAACTAAGATAAAAGTATCGCTGGATTATGTTTACAGGTTAGTATATAATGACTTTTATGCATATATAAAAGATTGAATTTGTATTTAGAGGAGTAGGGTATTTACATTTTTAATAATTGTTTTATGTAGATATAAAATATCAAATAGGGATTATTTATGACAGAGCAGTATAATTATAATCAATCATTTTATATTTTTCAAAAGATTGAATATGTATTTAGAGAAGTAGGGTATATACATTTTTAATGATAGTTTTATGTAGATATACAAAATTAAATAAGGATTATTTCTGACAAAGCAACATAATTACAATCAATTATTTCATATTTTTCAGTGGTTTCATATTTATATTCTTCGTTTCATCTTACCAGCCGTAAGCTTTTAGCGTTTACCAGCAGCGAGTTAGCAGTTGTGTTAGTTATAGGTTTGTCCAAACATATATTGGATTATTGACAACAATAGACATTTCAATGCATAGATAACATCCGTGCTAGTTTCTTAGGCTAAAGTTTTTTCAGGCTAATGAGATTGCATTTCAAAAGATCTGGCAAAGATATTTTAATTTTCTTGTTCATATTAACTCTGAATGTAATGTTCAAAGCAAAGCACTAAAGCTCAGGTTATCCCAGTAAAATATGGTGAATAACACTTCATGTCGATGAATATAACAACAATATTTATTGATTTACCCTAGAAACAATCGAGGAATACAAAACTCCCAATTTTGACAAACAATAGAATCTAAAAGGAAAAGACAGGTAAAAAGGTGTACATCTATGAAAATGGACGAAATGGCTGGATAACCACATTTTTTTCAGAAAGCATGAAATCTTGCATGTACGTCTAATACTTATATCAGAATACTAAATATACATCTTTATTTGACTGCCTTTCAAGCTTTCATGCCAAAATAATTCTCATAAACCTCCAAGACAATAAGATTATTCCAGTCAAATCATGGATCTACTATTATCAAAATCTATTGAACTAAAACCCAAACCCTGCATATCCATTAAATTAATTTTAAGCTTTCTTCTAATAACCTTTCAAATAATCTCAAAAAACCATGGAGATCAGGAAAATAATGGCAAAACAGAACATAGAAATTGAAGTTTTATAGATATCAAACCTCTCTTGACCAACAGTGTCCCATATTTGTGTCTTGATAGTCTTGTAATCAATATCGATTGTCCTCGTCTGGAATTCGACTCCAATTGTTGATTTCCAGTCCAAGTTGAACTCATTCTTTGTAAACCGAGACAATATTTGCGCTTTTCCAACCGCGGAGTCTCCAATCAATACCACCTTAAACATGTAATCAATTCTCTGGTCATAATCTTCGTACTGACTCGCAATCCTACGCTTAGAAACCCAAACTCAACTCAAATTTTTTCAAAACCTCTAAATTATTCGCCAAAGAAGCAAATAAAAACTTTAGTTCGTTGATAACGCAAAATAATGTTTAATTTCCACAAGTAGAAAAGATAAAACCTCTAAAACCTTCAACAAAAGGTCAAGTTTCAACAAAATTTCATTATCACCTAAAAAATTTGTCAAAATGTTTACTAAATTTCATGGAAACCTCTAACTTATGGGCTAAAGAAACTAATAAAACACAAATTTGTAAAAAAAATGGAAAAGAGTGTCAAATCGGCTAGTAATTAAAGAAAAGACAAGAAAACCTTTAAAACCTTCAACCGAATGTCAGGTCTTGTCAAAACTCTCTAAATGTAACACACCCACGATGGGGCATAAAAAAATTTCGTTTTTTCTTAACTCTTGAGCCGAAATGGCTCTTCAATTCCCTGCTGGAATCCTTACAATATATTCACAGGTCCTTGTTATGAAACTAAGCCCGTGTGAATAAGCACCAGGCGCAAGCCTCCTCCACGGGACCACTACCCTGTGACCACTTTCCTATCCAAAGGAATTTCGCGACTTCGCATATCGGGTAATTTCATGCGAGCCAATCTTGACTCCCCAATTCCCGAAATCCCGACATAAGAGCCTAGAACTTGCTAGCTCCTCCTTTAGCCTCCGTCCATGTGACCCTTTGCCACGACCTCGGGCCGACTTCTCTGAGCACGTCGGGACTTCGCATTTCACGAATTCCGGGTAGTTGGTTCTTACACACTCCCGATTCCTGAAATGCCGATACTTCAGATCGACGGCCCACAACCTACCCTGATCCAACAATCAAGATCCTTTCGCGATTTTGCATATCACGAGTTCTTAAAACTTTTCTCGTTGACTCCCTCGAGTCGCGAGTTAGCGAAACGCTGACTGTTCGCCACGTGTCCCTTCCGATGGACGGTTTTGATGATTTCGTGAATTCTCCTTTCGCGAGTTTGCTCCTCTACTCCTCACAAATCTCCTGATGTCCAATTCCATGAACACGTCTGATCTGTTGCCACTTGTCACCTCTGACGATGGACGGTTTCGATCATTTTGGAACTTCTCTCGTGCATCTTCCTCTTGAACTTACGCCTTCTTCCTTGACTTGGAAGATTTCACCCGTTTCAAAGGCTTCACCTTTGAACTACCTTCTGCGATCCCAATGACTTTGGGTCTCGGTTGCGTTTCTGAAAATGCTATCTGCCCTGAGCTTGATCCTTAGGGGATTTCTAATTCCCACACACTCCTTGCATTAATCCACTTGCGTCAGATCGATGGTCCATGACCTTCCTCGATCCAACAATCAAGGATTACTTTGGGACTTCAACGTTCGGGAGTTTCTACCTTTCCACACTCACTTTCTCCCAAAATGATTTCAACTAGAGTTAATGATCTATCGACTCATGTCTCCCACGAATCGACGGCTATAGATCACTTCGAGGCTTCGCGCTTTGAGAGTTTCAAATTACTCACCAACGCAAACCTCTGGAGTACAATCCTCCCAGAGTGTTAGATCTCCGGACACACATCCCCTACTATCAATGGTCAGGATGAACTCTGACACTTCAACCTTCAGGAGTTCTCGCCTCTTGCCACGAGCTTTCCTATGGAGTGAATTTTCTCCGAAGTGGCATATATTCTGACACCTTTCCTCGGAGATCGATGAATTAGGTGAACTACGGCCTCCGGGCCTTCGGGAGTTCTCGCTTCACACAATCCATTTTCATCCAGAGCACTAAACCTCTGAAGCGAAGGATCTGGTGCCACATGTCTTCTGGCACCAACGGCTAGGATGGAATTCGGCACTTCGGGACTTCGGGAGGTTACTTATTCCTCGACTAAAATCTCTCGTAGTTGGTCAGTGCCTGTCTGACTACCTCATAGATCTGACAGTCGAGATGGCTTCCGATCATCCTCAGATCTAAGGCCCAGATTAACTTCGGGACTTCAGGGCTTCAAGGATTTTACCTCCCTTACGAAAAACTTGCTCAATTCGTTGAACTCACAAAGTTCGAAGGACTCAAGGGGTTAAATCTCATGCTCCTTCCCATATCCAATGGTCACAACAGACCTTGGCTCTTCCCAAATAGATCTCGTTCATTCGTCTTCCAAACAAAGGAACCTTCCCTTTCAATACTTCAATCTCGCTATTCTTCCTAAGATTTGTTAGCTTTGAAAGGCTTAAGAGCTTTGCGCTCTTTCTCTTGAACTTAACACTTGGAATAATTCTTTCGCACACCCCTTACGCTCATTTCTCAACTCTAGAACTTAAGTGGTTCTCAGTCTTTGTCTGCCTCGCAGAGAGCCTATGCATACATGCACTATCTCTCCTGAGCTTAACAAACTCCGTCCTCCAAGGTACTTAGAATGACTAGATGGGTTGACATGCGTACATTAAACTATGCCTAAGGTTGTCGAGCTCACCATTCGTGGCTCTAGCTTAGGCAATCATAGGGCGTAAGCATTTACGAGAACCATATAATTTCTTACTTGCCTAATTATACAACCAAGTAGAAATAGAAGGGATACAGTATATCCATTAAGCAATCATTCACATTCCTGAAAACATTCATAGTATAACCAATTCATACACAGTTACAACTCAATCACACAGGGTAGGAGAACCCTTATCTATTATAGGTTTCCGCCAACCAACTAACTGTGGGTGTTTGTCCTTCCACTCGACCATAGGCTCAAAGGCATTCATTATTAGCACTCTGACCACCCCCGTGCCAAGCCATGATATCACCAGGGAACTCTCATGGTTCTCAAGGGTTCTTTCTCTATTTCAGCTTCTGCTAGGATTTTTTTCTCTGTGAACTTTCATATATTTCTCCCTCTGTTATGGCCTTGGCGAGGTTTATCAAATGCTTGCTTGGCATCAAGCTCGCAACCTTTTGTTCATCATCCCATGGAGAGCTCCGCGCATCTCCCTTACGAGCTTGCGCTCTCGTATCCTATCTCTCCCTCACTTTCCCCTGCGTATCTCTTTTACATTCCTTCTCTTGGAAGGTTCTTGACCCATCATGTTCCTTCTGTCAGAAGGGAACTCGGGTCTGCAAATCTCTGTGGTACCTCGGGCTGACATTCTGTAGCTAGGCCATGCTCCCATTCATGGGGGTGGTTGGTAATTCAACCATTGGTCATTTCTTCATTAACTGATTTCTCTCCTTGGGATCCAAAAGAGGTTTATCATCCTCATCAAGGGAAATTTGGGGTTATTTGATATAATGAACCCTCTCGTATAGTTTTCACATTCTTTCTCTAGTGATATCATGGCCAGTACTTTCAAGGATTCACCCCCACAGTCAGTTATTAACAACTCAAACAATAATACATTTACATTGTCCACATGCCTTAGCATGGTAATCCTATTTTATGATTAAGTTAAAAACTGGGGGAAACAAGTTGTTACAATTCACTCCCCTTTAAAGGAACACCGTCCTCAGTGTTCTTTCTCAAAAACACGTGTCATTCCTTTCTCATTCAGCTGTTTCAGAAATCTTGATCCTTCTTTCTCGGTTAAGTCCTTTTTTAGACCCTTAATCTCTGTCACTTGTTTTCAATAATTCTTGGACAATCAAGCACGTTAATCATAGTCTTATGCAAAAACATTGCATAAAAATTTCTAGGAAAAAAAAAATTCATAATCTTAGCATAGTAATTATCTGCGCAGTTTGTGGATTTGTATCCACATGGTTGTTTTGTTATCTAGACTCATTTTTTTTCCTTGACATACCCATTGGGTGCATGATCCCAATAGTTTACAAGAACTATCAAGGTTTCATCTTCCTTGCAGTCACTCACCCTCCAGACCTAGGCTCATGCATCCCCTTCACTGCTATACAGTCCCTCGGGTGATCCATATTGCCTTGCCAAGGTTTTCTCACACAGGAAGAACTACCCACTGTGTGCATGATCCCAATAGTTTACAAGAACTATTAAGGTCTCCTCTTCCTTACAGTCACTCACCCTCCAGGCCCAGGCTCAGGCATCCCCTTCACTGCTATACAGTCCCTCGGGTGATCCATATTTCCTTGCCAAGGTTTTCTCGCATAGGAAGAATTTCAGAGACTCTATCGAGTCTTACAGTTGAGGCGTCCCTTAGACTTGCTCTGTCGAGGCATCCCTTCGGCTTGTGTTACCTCAAAACAATGTATTTCAAGCGATCATGACTTATCACGGAGTTCTCATGGCTCAACAGTAGCCATTTTTCATCATCTTCAGCTTTGACAGCCTTCATATGTCCATTCTGGACAGATCTTTTCTTCTCACCTGTATCACAGGTATACAAAATTCATGAGACATCATCATTAATTTTACATTCAAAACTTTTCTTGTAAATCTGTCACCCAGAGGTTTCCAAATTTCATATTTTATTTTCATATTTGTTCCGTACATGAACTCGATTCCTAATTATGGGACTTTCCTTCCCATAGCGGTTTGGCTCAATAGGTAATTGGTCTTCCTTGTGGGCTTACATGTTGCCATATCCAAGACCCCTTTGCTTCCTGCACTTTCAACTTCAATCATCCAAACAAATCGTTAGCTTTTCCATGCACATACATTTTTATTTCACCTTTACAACGTCATCACAACAATTTCAGAATTGTGCATACTAACAATCAAATTCACTTTCTCAAAAGGAAGTACCATTCCTTGCAGTTTGGCTCAGCAGGAAATTGGTCTTCCTTATGGGCTTACAACATTGCCATATCCAAGACCCTTTTCCTCCTGCAGTTCATTCTTCACATAGCCAAAGAAATTGTTAGTCTCTCATGCCTCCATGTATATATATGTGTGTGTGTGTGTATTCAAAACCATGCATACTAACAATTCATCACATCTACATAGACATATAAAGGGGATTTCAATCCCTGTCGATGACTCATTTCAATCATACTAGACCTTTCAAAATGTAATTCAACATTTCAAGGGATTTTAACAAACATGTCAAAATTCATGGCCACATTCATACCCACTACACTCTTGCATTGTCTCCAAGTTCGTCACACTTTATGACCGGCTCTTGGCCATGATGTGTTGGGATTTAACCAACCTTTTCCTTGTATGGCTTATTCATATTCATTCACTCTTACAACAGGACCATGCTTCCTGCTATGGGCGGATCACGTTCCCAAATCAGTACACATGAAACTCAAAAGTTTCACCTGAATGTCTTTAAGCATTCTTCCTTCATTAATAA
>JASDQU010014099.1:58632-78572 GCA_032191745.1 Picea mariana
TTGTAAGACAGGTCATCGATGAAGGTGGAGTCTCTCTTGAAAAAGTGCATACAAAAGAGAACTGTGCAGACATGTTCACAAAACCAATACTGTTAGAGAAGCTACAATGGTGCTTGGCTTCTCTTGGCTTGCAGAAAAGGTGATGAACAGAAGCAGAAGCAAGGTATCAGGTTAATTGTTGTCAAGGTGGAGATTGTTGGAAACGATGACAACAATTCATCCATGAATAGGATTTCAAATCCTATAAACCGGGGTTGGTTGTAACCAATGCGACCAAGTTAGAATATGGATGAGATTACATTTACTAATCAATTTCTAATGTACATTTCTATAAATTTGATGTATGCCCGTAGAGGCTGGTGTGTCAGAGAGGAGTGAGATCCTACTGTAATATCCATTAGCTAAATAATAAGATAACCGATACCTATGCTTGGTGGGCATAGCCCAACATTTGGGTGAACCGCGTAAATTGTTGTGTTCCTTGTCTGCATTTGTATTGATTGTCTTATGTTAATTTGTGTTTCCGCATTTGCAAACTACAACAGTCTAAGAAGAATAATGGTTCCAACAGTCTAATGGTTCCAACCATCTAAACCAAATATCATCGTATATATTGTACTCCTCGTTGATTTAATATAACACAGTGTGGATTTGCTTTGATGGCCTCCAGGTGTTGTCTCGCTTGAGAGCGGCATGTTTCTTTCATTCGTTTCTATTTTCAAGTTGGTATTAGAGCCATATGAAGGTCGTGGGTTGAGTTTGTGAAGAGGAAAATCAATCGAGTGGAGAATTCCTGGAGGCTGGCAATTTGTATCCAGATCGAGCGGATCAATGGCCTTGTAAACCCTTGTGCAAGAGCTAAAAATATTGGTGGAGGTATCCCTACAAATCAAAATTTTTGGAGCTGTTGTTGTGTTTTTCCGCATAGAGGAAGAGCAACATAGCCACCAAACATAAGAACATAGCGTGATTCACAAACATACAAAACATAGCATGAGTATTGATCTTCTATTGTTTAAGAGCGTGAGTCACTATGTGTTGCAGATAGCATGAGTAGAGTTGTGAGATATTCTATTGTTTAAAGGTGTGAGTAGAGTTGTTGCGCAAGTCGTTGAGATTGTTTATTGGCAATTTTTTTTTTAAATGCAAGTTTCTGCATAATCAATAAATACTGTCAGGATTTGCACAGGAACATGGCTTAATCATGAAATATCGTTCAGGATTTGCACAGGAAACTGCTACTCCCATGCCACATGGTGTACGTCTATTGTAATTGTACTTGAACTTTGCTTGTCTTGAACTTTGCTCACACATTGCGACTATCTCCGTTGCCATAATCTGCAGCTACAAAATTTAAAGAATTCAACTAATTAACATTCCAGTTTGCAATAGATTATATATTCCTGCTGAGAATTCTTTTGGCATTGGAATTCAAAGTGGTTACAAAAAAAAAATCCTCATATCTTTCGTTTACCCAATGCATTACAATGGATCGGATCACTAGACGTTTTGGATACTGATTGAAACAAGTTAATCCAAGTATTTCATTTGCACATGGTCTTGGAAATCCAAAGGGATTTAATGACCATTCTTGGTGCATGATCGCTGCTTTGGAGAGAAGTTTTTTGAGTGAAGGAGTTTTGCAAGGATGGAGAATCCACTTGTTGAAACTTATCTCAATGAAGCCAATAAATTGGATGGATAGAATTTTGTCAATTGGAAATTTAAAATGCAGACCTTGATGGAAGGTTACGGTGTATGGACGATCGCGAAAGGAGATGAAGCGTGACCCAATGCGTCTGTAGGTGCGACAATGACAACAATCCAAGATTGGGATAAGAGGGAGAACAAAGCCAAGGTATTATTACGAATGTCTGTGAAATATAATATAATTCCTCACATTAGAGATGCTAAGATGTCTAAAGAAACCTGGAAAACACTCAAAGATTTGTATGAGACTAATAATACAAATCATATTTTTTTTCTGAAGAGTAAATTGCTAACTATTAAAATGAATATAAATCAGTCTGTTAGTACTTTTCTTGGGTGAATTAAAGACACGAAAGATAAATTGAGAGATATAGGAGAAAAAGTGTCAAACACTGATCTTGTCACAATTTCCCTAAATGGAATGTTAGAGGACTATCAAATGTTTATAATAGGTCGTGAAACGAGAGAGAAATATCCTACCTTTGAGGAATTGATAGGTATATTGTTGCAAGAATAAGAGAGGCACACGAATTTGAAGCCTTAGAATCCAGACTTAGCATTATGGACAAAGAAGAGATTCCCTATAGGGAAACTAGGAGAAGGAAGCAGAGGAGGAAGTCATTTCCAAAGCCAAATCAAGGTATGTCATCTAATAGAAATGAACCTAAGTGTTTCTATTGTGGTAGGATTGGGCATCTTTCCAAAGAATGTTATAAGAAGAAAAATGATGAGGCTAGGCATAAAAATAGAAAACATTCAGGACACTTTGCAGAAGAAAACCTGAATTTTGATTCAAAAGATCTCAGATTGTTTGTGTCTAATGTTGCACTGTCTGTTGAAACCGATGATGTTGACGCATGGTTTATTGATTCTGGAGCCTCGATTCACATGACATGTAACAAGAATTGGTATATAAAATTTAAAGAAACACATAATGGTGCCCATATTTATCTTGGAGATGATCATTCTTATCAGATCGAGGGATATGGAGATATTCCAGTAACACTTCTGAATGGTATTGTCAGACACATTCGCAATGTTGTGTATGTCCCTGGGATAAATAAAAACTTGATTTTTGTGTCCACAATTACAAATCAGAATTTGAAGGTAGAATTCTTCAAGACACATTGTATAGTGAAGGACTTGCAGGATCATTACAGAACTGTTGCCTCAGGAGTCAGAGTTAGAGGTCTGTACAAACTTGATGTCACCAGCAAGAATCATCAAGCATTGAATTCTACAACTATTCCTACAAGAACACTTTGGCACCAAAGGTATGGTCACATTAATTATCATGATTTGTTTTTATTACAAAAACAAAGTATGGTTGAAGGACTCCCTATGTTGAATAATGAGTATGCTACTTGTGAAGGTTGTGCATTATGAAAGATGCACAGAGATGAATTCCCCTCTAATTCATATAGGAGAAAGAAAAAAGTATTATAACTTATACATATTGATGTTTGTGGACCAATGAAGACAAGGTCCTTAGGTGGTGCTTATTATGTTTTGTTATTTATTGATGAATGCACAAGATACATATGGGTTTATTTCCTTTCAAAAAAGAGTGATTTTTTTTAATACTTCAAGGAATTTAAAAATATGGTGGAGAAGAAAACAAGAAATTCCATCAAAATCCTCTGCTTAGATCAAGGGGGGAGTACAGATTAGGGAACTTCATCAAGTATTGCAAATATCATGGAATAGTACAACAATTTACAGTACCCCACACTCCATAGCAGAACGGAGTTGCAGAAAGGAAAAACATAAATCTGGTGGAGTGTGCACGAAGTATGATGAAAGTTAAGAATATCTCAAATGCTTTTTGGGCTGAGGCCATTCGCACAACTGTTTATTTAAAGAATATAAATCCAACAAGGTGTCTTGATCATAAAACTCTTTTGAAGCCTTGTATGATTCTAAACCAACAGTTAATAATTTGAGGATATTTGGGTGTAATTTTTTTTCACATATTCCAAAGGAGAACATGAAGAAGCTTGATGCTAAAGCTATAAAATGTATTTTTATAGGGTACTATTCATAATTTAAAGCATATAAATAGTTTGATCCATATACTCACAAAGTGTTTGCAAGTAGAGATGTAATTTTCCATGAGCAGGTAGAAGGAAATAGTGAAGACAACAATCATGAAGGATGGAATGTACTTCTTGAAGATGAAGAGGTCAAAGAAGAGAAGAACCAACAAGAAAAGACACCCAATGACATGGATACATCCAGCAGTGAAGAAGAATCTTCACAAAACAGAGAAGAAGTCACCAACCAATTGAGAAGATCTTCACGACAGGTTCGTCCACCTAAAAAATATGAAGATTATGTCTTGATGAGTAGTATTTCAAATGTCATATAACCCATGAGTTTTAATGAAGCTAATGAACATAAAGAGTGGAGAAAACCAATGGAGGAAGAATATGACTCTATAATGAAAAAAAAACTTGGGAATTGACTGAATTACCTAAAGATAAAAGGCCCATAGGATGTAAATGGATATACAAGCCTAAATTCAAAGAAGATGGTAGTATAGATAAATATAAAGCCACATTTGTGGAAAAAGGGTATTCACAGAAGGACGACATTGATTATGCAGAAGCAATTGCACCAGTAGCTAAATTAAACACTATAAGAATGTTAATTGCACTAGCTACAAAGTACCATTCAAAGCTTCATCAATTAGATGTAAAATCTGTTTTTCTGAATGGTGAGTTAAAGGAGGAGGTTTACCTTGTTCAACCAGAGGGGTTTGTGAAAAGTGGTGGGGAACACTTAGTGTGTAAATTAAAGAAAGCATTGTATGGAATGAAACATGCACCTAGGTCATGGTATGAGAAGATAGATTCCTTCTTTCTTCAATAGGGTTTTATGAGGAGCAAAAGTGATCCAAATTTGTATACCAAGTTTAATGAAAAGGGGCATGTTGTATTGATTTCCTTATATGTTGATGATTTGATTATTACAGGAAATTCAGAAAAATTGATTAGTGGAATTAAGAAGTAGATGTCACAAGTATCTGAAATGAAAGATCTTGGTGAGTTACATTACTTCCTAGGTCTTGAGGTTTGGAGAAATGATGGTCAAACCTTTGTGTCTCAAGGTAAATATTTTAGAGAAGTACTTAAGAAGTTTAAAATGGATCAGTGTAAAGTTTCTTATGTTCCAATGTAGCAGAACATGAAACTTTACTGTGATGATGGTTCGAAGGAGGTAAATGGTACAGTGTATAGACAGATGGTGGGAAGTTTGAATTATCTCATTATAACCAGACCTGACATATCATACTATGTTAGTGTGTTAAGTTAGTTTATGGAAAAACCTATAGAAATCCATTGGAATGCAGTGGAAGGGGTACTCAGGTATCTCAAAGGCATAATTGATTATGGTATTAAATATACTGATTCATTCGATGTTGAGCTGACAGGTTACTCATATTCCACTACAAGTTATGCCTTTGGCATTGGATCTAGGATTGTTTCATGGAGCAGTAAGAAGCAACCTACTGTATCTTTGTCATCCATTGAGGAAGAAAATAAAGCATTGTGTGCAACAACTTGTGAAGTTGTTTGGTTGATAAGACTACTTCAAGATGTTGGAGAAGAACAAAGGAAAGCTACGATAATCAAATGTGATAACCAGATCTCAATCAAGTTGGCAAATAATCTAGTTTACCATTCAAGGACAAAGCATGTTGATACTCAGTTTCATTTTGTTCGAGAAAAGATGCAGTCTACTGACATTGCTTTAATGTATTGTAATACTAGTGATAATGTTGTTGATATCTTCACTAAGCCTCTTGTGAAGATAAAATTTGAAATGTTTAGGGAGATGTTAGGTGTGGATGTCAATCCTTTCTCCATTAAAAGAGAGACTTATAAATAATGGAGATTAGTTGTCTAACATTAATAATGGTTCCAATTGTCTAAACCAAATATAATCATATATATTGTACTCATTGATTTAATATAGCTCAGTGTGGCTTTTCTTTGATGGCCTCCCAGTGTTTTCTCGCTTGAGAGAGATCAATTTCTTTCATTCCTTTCTATTTTCAAGTAAAATCCCAAAACACATAGTTTCTGATTTCAATTAGTTACAGGTCTTCTATGGCCCATCGTGGAACAATTTTTTTCTAAAGGGGGAGAGAGTCGAGGAGGTAAATGTGATTGGCCATGGATATACACAACATTATTTGTTTCTAACTAGGGTTAATTCTAAAGATCAATCATCTTGTATTATCACTCAATATATCAGCCAGTGATGCAAACAATATATTATGAAAATTTCTAATTGCAAACAATAAATAGGAATTAAACAACAAAGAAAAAAATGAAGTAAACATCAATGAAGATTAACTATCTTACTTGCAAACAAAACAGTAAATAGGAATTAAAAAGCAATGAAAAAAATGAAGTAAACATGAATGAAGATTAACTATCTTAATGAAGTAAACATGAATGAAGATTAACTATCTTGCTGATGAATTATGGTTTCACTTAATTCTGTCCAAACAATGATCAACTCCAACAAACAACTTCATCCAAACAATGATCAAATCCAGCAAAACAGGGATTAAAAACAACTTCAGTGAAGCAATGATCAACTTCAGCAACTCCAGTGAAACAATGACTAAAGCAGATTAAAACACAATTCCAAATATTTATGGAAAACTCCAGCAACTCCAGTGAAACAATGACTAAAGCGGATTAAAACACAATTCCAAATATTTACGAAAAATGGTTAAGGACATCGATGGGGAAAGGCGGTTGGTGGTGGAATCACCAGGATACATAGATGCAGATAGACCTATTGTGTTGGGACTTGGGTTGGCGTTTGGGAAATTGATCATCAATTATTCCTGATATGAATTTAATTCCATGAGGCGTATCACGTTGACAACAAGATGATTATTTGGTTGGGATTGGAAACCGAAGAGCCAAACCAATACATGGTACAATGAGAATTTAAATATAATTAAGGTGGTTGGTAGTGGAATCACCAGGATACATATATGCAGATAGGCCTATCATGTTGGGATTCGGGATGGCATTTGGGAAATTGATCAGTAATTATTCCTGATATGAATTTAATTCCATGAGGCATATCACGTTGACAATAAGACAACTATCTGGTTAGGATTGGAAATCGAAGAGCCAAACCAATACATGGCACAATGAGAGTTGAAATGTAATTAATTCACTGACATTTTAGTGTTGGTTAATCAATACACAACTTTGGAAATGGAGAACCGGATTAATGTACGATGCCACACACAATTGGAGAACTGGATTAATGTACGCTGCCACACAGGATTACATAAAACCACTTTAGTTTACAACTTCAAAGCTTTAGAGCATAAACCATGTGAGTTGTTGACTTTTATTTAACGCATATAATGAAACTGATCAGATCCCTCCAGACATAACATCACACTAAGCTCTGCATATGCACTTGAATCTTCCAACATTAGCAACTTAACTAGTGGGAGTGGACCTACACAACCCCACTTGGTCAATAAATAAATAAAATTGCAACTGAAAATAGTGTCATTACATTTTTCTCATTGCAATTGCTATTAATAATTGCCTATAGTTCATGAAAATTTGGAATTTTGTTTTTCACACCATCAATTATTATATTACAATAGTAGTTTGGTACCTCTAGCTGCTAGTATCAAGTATGATCATTAGCTGATACTGGGCACATAATAAGTCTACAGAATCACTACACCCATGTATAGAACCCAATATGATGTAGTTCCTTCTCTTGTCAATTCTAGGCATCAATTATTCAAATCCACCTGGGTTGAGTTGTGGCTAGGTTCAATTCTCGGAGCCACATGTTAACTCAACCATCATGTTGGAGTTATTAACTCTTTCATGAAGAATGTATGATTCCTCATCCTATCATAAGGTTGTGGTTTGTTAATGTATTGATTATTGTGAGGTAGAGATAATCTCTAAGTGAGTGGTTTCATTCTAAGATTGAGGAGGTTGTTAGATCCAATTATCTCCTAGTTTTATTTGTGGTTGAGATATTCTCTCAACAAGTTGTTAGTGTAGTTAACATAGTGTGTCTATCTTGAGACAATGCTTGATATATTTATATGTGTACTATTTCATTATTGAGTAGAAAACTCAGAATGTAGTTTTTTTTTATCTGTGAAAAAACATGTCTACTCTCCCATTTTCTATCATTGTATCAGAGCTAGTTTGGGCTTGGGAGGACCCAAGAAAATGAGAGTAGAGTGTTTCTTGAGTGTTTGTGTGTTGCAGATTCTACTTAGTGCTATGGTGTATCTGTAGTGTTGTTTCTCATTAAAGAAATTAGCCTTTTATTGTTGAAGTGTATATCATCTTGTGGGAGATCACCTAACGTAGGCAGAGTAGAGGGTTGTTCTTGAAAATTTATCAATTCACATTATTGTTATTGATGCAACATTTTTATAGCCAATCATTAAGATCTGCCTCAATGCATTAGCTAGAGATGCAATGTTTACCTTGACTTGGTAAAAACGATCTTAATTACCGACTTACCAAGCTTCTCTCTATCGAATTCCTAAAATAGATTCATAAACTCAAATTTATATTATTGCGGTATCGACAAGATGCACATGAAAGACATTTTATGGGCATTATTAGAAGGCGTTTTTTGACAGGTCTCCTGTAGCATTAGAAAAAATAGTATCCGTTGCAGAACCAATCTATCTGTCTACTTCACATTCCTCTCGTACAAAAGCACAGAGTCTTGTGTATCCAGAGAAATAACATCGTGATTAGTGAACCGTCCACTTATGGCTCTATATCAATGATTTGTAGACATAGGCCTATATGCCAATGCAAAAATGGTTCATAGTTTGAAGACACATTTATCAAGGATGGAATATCTAAACAAGGCAGCGAGGCTGCGCGTACTGCCTCCTATAAAGACCATAATGGATGCGTAGTCTGGACGAGTATAATGTCAATACTCTTATTGTATTATGACACATGACACGATACCCATGTGATCGCACCACCCCTGCCTGACCAATCTGCGCAGTGAGGGTACTGCCAGTCCCTTCTTTGTCAACACAAATTATTAAATATAAATATAAAATATAACTTCAACTTACCCAGTCTGTCATGTCATTGAGTTAATTCTGATCTCAAAATAAGTGAAGGCTGCAATAACACTATAAAGTTATCAGCCAATGAAATGTAAGAAAATTCAGTTTTTTTACATATTAAAAAATAAATTTTTTAGTTTCTTATGTTATACATTAAGGTTTTTACAAAAATTTTAAAGTCAAACCAAATTAATAGAGTAGTCAAAGCAGACTCATCACTATGTATACTGCCTAGGAGGCAGTACAATAAGCGAGACAATATCTTGTTTCATTAATCTCCATTTAATAAGTGAAACCATATCTTGTTTTATGAACCCCAAAAATATTTTATGAAGAAATCATAATAAATGTTCCAGGGTCCCATTCTACAATCCTGGAAGAAGTGTGTCATACGTTTGTGTCACTAGCCAATAAAATTTGACAACAAATTTGTAAGTGCCAAGATTCATCAAATCTATGAATTTTAAATCTTTTTAAAGACGTAAAAATTTGAGAATTGTACATCGTTTAATATGATTTCTTTTATACTTAATAAACCACGAGTTAGAAAGAATGTAACAAACCTGGAGATAAGGTCAAAGATCAAATATGCAAATGAAATAATAGATTTAGTTAAACACTCACTTTGGAGTTTGGTCACAAAAAGATTGCATTTGATAGGAGACTACTAGTAATGATTTTGGATCTTCTGAACATTAAAATGCCTTTCTAAAAGATGAGAAACAAATATGGTTGAAGAAAATTTAGAATGACATCTCCAAGATGAAGAGGTGTCTATCTAAACTTTCGCCATATGGAAAATAGATCGTGCTGGGCATTATGGTCCACAGATAATTTAAAAAAAATAAAATAACGTTTCATTCATATTCCACAGATTGTGGTTTGGTGTATACTTATGATAATAGGCACATTTAATTATCTTTTAACTATAAATTTTAATCTTATGGCCAACAATTGAAGATGCTGGCATATTCTTAGTCGTCCTCCCAAATCAATGAATGGGATTTACTGTTTATAACTTCCTTGCATTTATAAATGCATGCGTTGTTAACATGTTTACTTTTTCACATTTACCTAATCATATTAAGAAATTACTATAGTAAAATAATTAACCTTTAAGATTACCACTTTGAATTTCCTGAACTGTCAGCCCATGTTTCATTTTCTGGTTTTCCTCAGCTGTCTGCACGTTTTTCTAGCTGTCTGCGCGTTTCTGGGTGGAAGGCTATCCTCAAGGGTTTATTTTTCTTTTTGAGTTTTATATGGATGCATGCAGGCTCACGCCTTCCTTCAATGGTCGGCCAGCATGCATGCCTGTTGTTGGCAGAGAATTGGAGGTGATCGATTCCAAACTTTCAGGTGATGATGATTTCGATGGAAAACAAGCTATCAGATTATTGCATATCAGTTTTTTGTGCATCCAAGATGATGCCCATAGCAGACCTTCGATGAGAGCGGTAGTGCAGATGCTGGAAGGAGAGAAGGAGGTTCCTGATACCCCGCAGGAGGGTTTTCAATTTTCCATGGCGAAGAGATTCAATCCTAATTCAAGACTACTATCTGCTGGTAACAATTCAGTGAGTCGATGATCCGTGCAAATTTGATCGTCGAGGTAGCCTATAATAGATCCTGAACAGAGTAGTGGAAAAATGTATTTTATAAGGATTGGGAATCGATAGACATTTCAAAACTAAGATAAAAGTATCACTGGATTATGTTTACAGGTTAGTTTCGAATCTATAATGACTTTTATGCATATATAAAAGATTGAATTTGTATTTAGAGGAGTAGGGTATTTACATTTTTAATAACTGTTTTATGTAGATATAAAAGATCAAATAGGGATTATTTATGACAGAGTAGTATAATTACAATCAATCATTTTATATTTTTCAAAAGATTGAATATGTATTTAGAGGAGTAGGGTATTTACATTTTTAATGACAGTTTTATGTAGATATAAAAAATTAAATAAGGATTATTTCTGACAAAGCAACATAATTACAATCAATTATTTCATATTCTTCAGTGGTTTCATATTTATATTCTTCGTTTCATCTTACCAGCCATAAGCCTTTCGGAGTTTATCAACAGCGAGTTAGCGGCTATGTTAGTTATAGGTTTGTCCAAACATATATTGGATTATTGAAAACAATAGACATTTCAATGCATAGATAACATCCGGGCTAGTTTCTTAGGCTAAAGTTTTTTCAGGCTAATGAGATTGCATTTCAAAAGATCTGGCAAAGATATTTTCATTTTCTTGTTCATATTAACTCTGAACTCTGAATGTAATGTTCAAAGCAAAGCACTAAAGCTCAGGTTATCCCGGTAAAATATGGTGAATAACACTTCATGTCGACGAATATAACAACAATATTTACTGATTTACCCTGGAAACAATCCAGGAATACAAAACTCCCAATTTTGACAAACAATAGAATCTAAAAGGAAAAGACAAGTAAAAAGGTGTCTGACATCCATGAAAATGGACGAAATGGCTGAATAACCACATTTTTTTCAGAAAGCATGAAATCTTGCATGTACGTCTAATACTTATATCAGAATACTAAATATACATCTTTATTTGACTGCCTTTCAAGCTTTCATGCCAAAATAATTCTCAGAAACCTCCAAGATAATAAGATTATTCCAGTCAAATCATGGAACTACTATTATCAAAATCTATTGAACTAAAACCCAAACCCTGCATATCCATTAAATTACTTTTAAGCTTTCTTCTAATAACCTTTCAAATAATCTCAAAAAACCATGGAGATCAGGAAAATAATGGAAAAACAGAACATAGAAATTGAAGTTTTATAGATATTAAACCTCTCTTGACCAACAGTGTCCCATATTTGTGTCTTGATAGTCTTGTAATCAATATCGATTGTCCTCGTCTGGAATTCGACTCCAATTGTTGATTTCTAGTCTAAGTTGAACTCATTCTTTGCAAACCGAGACAATATTTGCACTTTTTTAACCGTGGAGTCTCCAATCATGACCACCTTAAACATGTAATCAATTCTCTGCTCATAATCTTCGTACTGACTCACAATCCTACGCTTAGAAACCCAAACTCAGCTCAATTTTTTTCAAAACCTCTAAATTATTCGCCAAAGAAGCAAATAAAAACTTTAGTTCGTTGATAACGCAAAATAATGTTTAATTTCCACAAGTAGAAAAGATAAAACCTCTAAAACCTTCAACAAAAGGTCAAGTTTCAACAAAATTTCATTATCACCTCAAAAATTTGTCAAAATTTTTACTAAATTTCATGGAAACCTCTAACTTATGGGCTAAAGAAACTAATAAAACCCAAATTCATAAAAAAAACGGAAAAGAGTGTCAAATCGGCTAGTAATTAAAGGAAAGACAAGAAAACCTTTAAAACCTTCAACCGAATGTTAAGTCTTGTCAAAACTCTCTAAATGTAACACACCCACGACGGGGCATAATTTTTTTTTTTTTTTCTTAACTCTTGAGCCGAAATGGCTCTTTGATTCCCTGTTGGAATCCTTACAATATATTCACAGGGCCTTGTTATGAAACTAAGCCCGCGTGAATAAGCACTAGGCGCAAGCCTCCTCCATGGGACCACTACCCTATGACCACTTGCATATCCAAAGGAATTCGTGACTTCGCATATCGGGTAATTTCATGCGAGCCAATCTTGACTCCCCGATTCCCGAAATCCTGACATAAGAGCCTAGAGCTTGCTAGCTCCTCCTTTAGCCTCCGTCCATGTGACCCTTCGCCATGACCTCAGGCCAACTTCTCTGAGCACGTCGAGACTTCGCATTTTGCGACTTCCGAGTAGTTGTTTCTTCCACACTCCCGATTCTCGAAATGCCGATACTTCAGATCGATGGCCCACAACCTACCCTGATCCAACAATCAAGATCATTTTGTGATTTTGCATATCGCGATTTCTTAAAACTTTTCTCGTTGACTCCCTCGAGTTGCGAGTTAGTGAAATGCTAATTGTTCGCCACGTGTCCCTTCCGATGGATGGTTTTGATGATTTTGTGAATTCTCCTTTCACAAGTTTGCTCCTCTACTCCTCACAAATCTCCCGATGTCCAATTCCACGAACACCTCTGATCTGTTGCCACCTGTCACCTCTGACGATGGACGGTTTCGATCGTTTCAGAACTTCTCTCGCGCATCTTCCTCCTGAACTTACGCCTTCTTCCCTAACTTGGAAGATTTCACCCGTTTCAAAGGCTTCACCTTTGAACTACCTCCTATGAGCCCAATGACCTTGGGTCTCGTCTGCGTTTTTGAAAATGCTATCTACCCTGAGCTTGATCCTTAGGGGATTTCTAATTCCCACGCACTCCTTGCGTTAATCCACTCGCGTCAGATCAATGGTCCATGAACTTCCTCGATCCAATGATCAAGGATTACTTTGGGACTTCGGCGTTCGAGAGTTTCTACCTTTCCACACTCACTTTCTCCCGAAAGGATTTCAGCCGGAGTTAATGATCTATCGACACATGTCTCCCATGAATTGACGACTATAGATCACTTTGGGGCTTCACGCTTCGAGAGTTTCAAATTACTCACCAACGCAAACCTCCGGAGTACAATCCTCCCAGAGTGTTAGATCTCTGGACACACATCCCCTACTATCAATGGTCAGGATGAACTCCGACACTTCAACCTTTGGAAGTTCTTGCCTCTTGCCACGAGCTTTCCTACGAAGTGAATTTTCTCCGAAGTGGCAGATATTTTGACACCTTTCCTCGGAGATCAACGAATCAGGTGAACTACGGCCTCTGAGCCTTCGGGAGTTCTCGCTTCACACAATCCATTTTCATCTAGAGCACTAAACCTCTGAAGCAAAGGATCTGGTGCCACGTGTCTCCTGGCACCAACGACTAGGATGGACTTCGGCACTTCGAGACTTTGGGAGGTTACTCATTCCTTGACTAAAATCTCCCAGAGTTGGTCAGTGCCTGTCTGACTACCTCATAGATCTGACGGTTGGGATGGCTTTCGATCATCCTCAGATCTAAGGCCCAGATTAACTTCGGGACTTTAGGACTTCGGGGATTTTACCTCCCTTACGATGAACTTGCTCAATTCGTTGAACTCACAAAGTTTGAAGGACTCAAGGGGTTAAATCTCACGCTCCTTCCTGTATCCAATGGTCACAACAGACCTTGGCTCTTCCCAAACAGATCTCGTTCATTCGTCTTCCAAACAAAGGAACCTTCCCTTTCGATACTTCAATCTCGCTATTCTTCCTAAGCTTTGTTAGCTCTAAAAGGCTTAAGAGCTTTGCGCTCTTTCTCTTGAACTTAACGCTTGGAATAATTCTTTCGCGCACCCCTTACGCTCATTCCTCAACTCTAGAACTTAAGTGGTTCTCGGTCTTTGCCTGCCTCGCAGAGAACCTATGCATACATGCACTACCTCTCTTGAGCTTAACAAACTCCGTCCTCCAAGGGACTCAGAACGACTAGGTGGGTTGACATGCGTACATTAAACTGTGCCTAAGGTCGTCGAGCTCACCGTTCGTGACTCTAGCTTAGGCCACCACAGGGCGTAAGCATTTACGAGAACCATATAATTTCTTACTTGCCTAATTATACAACCAAGCAGAAATAGAAGGGATACAGTATATACATTAAGCAATCATTCACATTCCTAAAAACATTCATAGTATAACCAATTCATACACAGTTACAACTCAATCACACAGGGTAGGAGAACCCTTATCTATTATAGGTTTCCACAAACCAACTGACTGTGGGTGTTCGTCCTTCCACTCGACCATAGGCTCAGAGGCATTCATTATTAGCACTCTGGCCACCCCCGTGCCAAGCCATGATATCACCAGGGAACTCTCACGGTTCTCAAGGGTTCTTTCTCTATTTCAGCTTCTGCTAGGATTTTTTTCTCTGCGAACTTTCATATATTTCTCCCTCTGTTATGCCCTTGGCGAGGTTTATCAGATGCTCGCTTAGCATCAAGCTCGCAACCTTTTTTTCATCATCCCCTGGAGAGCTTTGTGCATATCCCTTACGAGCTTGCGCTCTCGTATCCTATCTCTCCCTCACTTTCCCTCATGTATCTCTCTTACCTTCTTTCTCTTGGAAGGTTCCTGACCCATCATGTTCCTTCTGTCAGAAGGAAACTTGGGTCTGCAGATCTCTGTGGTACCTCGGGCTGACATTCTGCAGCTACGCCATGCTCCCAATGCTCCCATTCATGGGGGTTGTTGATAATTCAACCATTGGTCCTTTCTTCATTAACTGATTTCTCTCCTTGGGATCCAAAAGAGGTTTATCATCCTCATCAAGGGAAATTTGGGGTTATTTGATATAATGAACCCTCTCGTATAGTTTTCACATTCTTTCTCTAGTGATATCATGGCCAGTACTTTCAAGGATTCACCCCCACAGTTAGTTATTGGCACCCCCACAGTTAGTTATTGGCAACTCAAACAATAATACATTTACATTGTCCACATGCCTTAGCATGGTAATCCTATTTTATGATTAAGTTAAAAACTAGGGGAAACAGGTTGTTACAATTCCCTCCCCCTTAAAGGAACACCATCCTCGGTGTTCTTTTTCAAAAACACCTGTCATTCCTTTCTCATTCAGCTGTTTCAGAAATCTTGATCCTTCTTTCTCGGTCATGTCATTTTTTAGACCCTTAATCTCTGTCACTTGCTTTCAATAATTCTTGGACAATCAAGCATGTTAATCATAGTCTTATGCGAAAACATTGCATAAAAATTTCTAGGAAAAAAAAATTCATAATCTTAGCGTAGTAATTATTTGCACAGTTTGTGGATTTGTATCCACATGGTTGTTTTGTTATCCAGGCTCATTGTTTTTCCTTGACATACCCATTGGGTGCATGATCCCAATAGTTTACAAGAACTATCAAGGTTTCATCTTCCTTGCAGTCACTCACCCTCTAGGCCTAGGCTCATGCATCCCCTTCACCATTATACAGTCCCTCGGGTGATCCATATTTCCTTGCCAAGGTTTTCTCGCACATGAAGAACTACCCACCGTGTGCATGATCCCAATATTTTACAAGAACTATTAAGGTCTCCTCTTCCTTACAGTCACTCACCCTCTAGGCCCAGGCTCAGGCATCCCCTTCACTGCTATACAGTCCCTTGGGTGATCCATATTGCCCTGCCAAGGTTTTCTCGCACAAGAAGAATTTCATAGACTCTATTGAGTCTTACAGTTGAGGCGTCCCTTAGACTTGCTCTACCAAGGCGTCCCTCCGGCTTGTGTTACCTCAACACAATGTATTTCAAGTGATCATGACTTATCATAGGGTTCTCATGGCTCAACAGTAGCCATTTTTCATCATCTTCAGCTTTGATAGCCTTCATATGTCCATTCTGGACAGATCTTTTCTTCTCACCTGTATCACAGGTGTACAAAATTCATGAGACATCATCATTAATTTTACATTCAAAAATTTTCTTGTAAATCTATCACCCAGAGGTTTTCAAATTCCATATTTTATTTTCATATTTGTTCTGTACAGGAACTCGATTCCTAATTATGGGACTTTCCTTCCCATAGCAGTTTGGCTCAATAGGTATTTGGTCTTCCTTGTGGGCTTACACGCTGTCATATCCAAGACCCCTTTGCTTCCTGTACTTTCAACTTTAATCATCCAAACAAATCGTTAGCTTTTCCATGCACATACATTTTTATTTCACCTTTACAACATCATCACAACAATTTCAGAATTGTGCATACTAATAATCAAATTCACTTTCTCAAAAGGAAGTACCATTCCTTGCAGTTTGGCTCGGCGGGAAATTGGTCTTCCTTATGGGCTTACAACACTGCCATATCCAAGACCCTTTTCCTCCTACAGTTCATTCTTCACACAGCCAAACAAACTGTTAGTCTCTCATGCCTCCATGTATATATATATGTGTGTGTGTGTGTGTGTATTCAAAACCATGCATACTAACAATTCATCACATCTACATAGACATATAAAGGGGATTTCAATCCCTGCCAATGCCTCATTTCAATCATACCAGACCTTTCAAAACGTAATTCAACATTTCAAGGGATTTTAACAAACATGCCAAAATTCATGGCCACATTCATACCCACTGCACTCTTGCATTGTCTCAAAGTTCATCACACTTTATGACCGGCTCTTGGCCATGATGTGTTGGGATTTAACCAACCTTTTCCTCATATGGCTTATTCATATTCATTCACTCTTACAGCAAGACCATGCTTCCTGCTATGGGCCAATCACGTTCCCAAATCAGTACACATGAAACTCAAAAGTTTCACCTGAATGTCTTTAAGCATTCTTCCTTCATTAATAAATAGGGTGTCAATATTCATGGCCACCCAAGAAATTATCTTAGTAAAGGTTTTGACCTTTTGAGTCAACAGAGATCATTTGGTTCAAATGTTGTTGCATCATACAATTAGTCTTCACTTCCAGAGGTTCACACCTCCATCATTTGGGTTCTTCTTCCCGAATCATACCCTATTTGGTACCATGGCATAACACTTCCCTTTCAATTTTCATGCATAACATGATACAATAAAATACTTCGAAAGGGATTCTCACCCAAATCCTTTCATACCCCGAGCCACATAAGCATGAACAATTTTATACCTGTTCTTGGTTGCTAGCACTCTCTTTCTGATTTTTACCTCATCAGTAGTGCTTTAGCGGGATTTTCACAGTCATGTCAACAATCTTTAAGCCACAACCTTCTCTTGGTCATCCTTTGCTTGAGGTTTCCCATCATTGACAACTGTCTTCTTCAATAGCTCCAATTCCTTTCTATACATAGCATGCACCATCATAGTCACAATTACATTAGTTGTAATATTAAACCAAATGCATGTATCATAACATTCGAATTCACAAAACATCTTCAAAATGTCATAGCATATCTTCATGCACTTCATCACATTATCCTCAAATGTTTCCACAAGTGCAACACAAATAGATTTCGATTGTATCTTCAACAATACAATCCTTATTACTAGGTGTCAAAAAATTTACCTTTATTAGTAAATCAACGTTCTCATCCAAGAGAAAACATAATACTCAGCAAGGAAGAATTGAGGATCCTCCCCTTCTTCCAACTTTTTCTACATCGCCTGGGACTTTTCAGCCCAATTGAGTTATCTCTAAGGCCTCACTACCTTTTCTTAATCATGGCTTCAACCAAGTATAATTAGTTAAACATACTCATTTATTCATTTATTCATACTCATAGGGTTTACTTGCCTCTTACCAACTATACTAGTTTCCACAATTGCTCTTTTTCTGAGCAGCCCTGGGTTAGGCTCATCCTAACTCTTAGGATACTTCAGCACGCTTTAATAGAAAAATCTTTTGCCCATAATGAATCATGAACATGTGCATCCTTCACACTACCATTCAGTTATTAGAATTGGTCAATATTCATTTATTAGTCTTCTTATTCATTACATGATATTTTTCAAAATGTAATCCAGGATTCTGGTGTATATATAAGCTTGTGGCTTACTGCTTAATTCTCAGCAGTGATTAAGGTTGTGACTTCATTTTCCTGACAGAGTCTTCACACAGTTCCTCCACAAGGAACTCCTTCAACATGCAACTTCCTTATTTCATATCCATCACTATCTGTGATGGTCTCATCCTTGAATTAGCTTCAGCTTGTCACTAAGAATTCTTTAAGGAATATAGACATGAATTTCTAACATGCATCCCGAGTATGTATTCACACCTATTCTAGTTTTGTTAACTTACATCCATGATGTACTTAACCATATGCATAATCATAAACCTGTGTGTATCTGCCATAGGTATATTTCACAGCCCACCTACATCTCCATTTTAAAATCAGTCAACTCATGATTGTTCACAATTATTCTCATGTGACCTTCAAGGTAGAATTGATTGCCTCTTATTATGACAACAGAGCATCTTTTCTCATTTACCCCTCTATCTAATTATATTAGTATTCCCTGAGAAAAGGGAATACATTCCCCTCAAGTTATTACTTGGAACAGATCTTTCGTGACTCTTCAGAATGGGGTCAACTATCCATCCATAGTATTTGTTCAATCTTGGCAAGTGTTATGCTTGCCTCACATTTCACTCATCAGGGAAATCATATTGGGATTTTAGTATACTTATACTCTTACATCATACATGTGCATCACTTGCACATTTAATATCATTCGTACCTAATTGGTATTAATAGCAAGCTTCATATCAAGAAGCTTCATAATGCATTAAATCCATGCACTCAAGCATACTCACACAACTAAGTATTCATCATACTAGCTTAGTTTTATCATTATTGTTCTTTTAGTTAGAGATTACAGTCGCTTACATGACTAATCTCACAGTTATAACTCATACTGATGTTTCCTTCTCTCTATGGAAATAACTAACCAAGGACTTTCCCTTTTATACTATAACAACAGGCAAGAAAAACCTTCTTGCCTCAACTTCTATAGGACTTACCCATCTCACTTTTCTCTGGTCATGAGGAGTTATATACACCGATTTTAATATAAAACAATAATTATACAACCAAGGATCTCGCCTAATCCTTTCAGATTCCTTTAATCCCACAAAGGTATTAACCATTATATAACCCGCCATCATCAGTGCCTAATGTTCCAACTGCCCATGCTTAGAGGAGGTGTCACTAACATCAGGTTTTCTAGCTTTCAGGCTTCAGCTACCCTTGAAAGAACCCTGCCACCTTCATCTATCCACATTCAAGTCTTATTTTCAATGTTAATTAGCATATTCCTACTTAGGTAAGAGTACTCGTCACTTTGACAAAGGGGTTATAGAAATTCTTCTGTTGAAATTCAACAAGAATTCCCAAAAACACAAGTTCAATCTGTAGTCCTTCTCTTCAAGGAGTAAGTGCAGATAACAATATCTCCTTACGTGACTTGTACATGAGCCCAAGCAGGCCAAGTGTTGTAACCATGCTCTGATACCAATTTGTAACCACCCACGAAGGGGCATAATTTTTTTTTTCTTTTTCTTAACTCTCGAGCCGAAATGAATCTTCAAATCCCTGTTGGAATCCTTACAATACATTCACAGGTCCTTATTATGAGACTAAGCC
>JASDQU010014099.1:78652-89427 GCA_032191745.1 Picea mariana
ATATCGGGTAATTTCATGCAAGCCAATCTTGACTCCCCGATTCCTGAAATCTTGACATAAGAGCCTAGCACTTGCTAGCTCCCCCTTTAGCCTTCGTCCATGTAACCCTTCGCCACGACCTGGGGCTGAATTCTCCGAGCGCGTCGATATTTCACGTTTCGCGACTTCTGGGTATTTGGTTCTTCCACACTCCCGATTCCCGAAATGTCGATACTTCAGATCGACAACCCACAGCTTGCCCTAATCCAACGGTCAAGATCCTTTCGTGATTTCGCATATCACGAGTTCTTAAAACTTTTCCTGTTGTCTCCCTCGAGTCGTGAGTCAGCGAAATAATGACCGCTCGCCACGCGTCCCTTCCGATGGACGGTTCTGATGATTTCACGAATTCTCCTTTTGCGAGTTTGCTCCTATACTCCTCGCAAATCTCCCGATGCCCAATTCCATGAACACCTCTGATCTACTGCCACCTGTCACCTCTGACGATGGACGATTCCGATCATTTCATAACTTCTCTCGCACATCTTCCTCCTGAACTTATGCCTTCTTCCCTGACTTGGAAGATTTCACCTGTTTCAAAGGCTTCACCTTTGAACTACCTCCTACGATCCCAATGACCTTGGGTCTCAGCTACATTTCTGAAAACGCTATCTCTCCTGAGCTTGATCCTTAAGGGATTTCTAACTCCCATGAACTCCTTGCGTTAATTCGCTTGCGTTTGATCGATGGTCCATGACCTTCCTCGATCCAATGATCAAGGATTACTTCAGGACTTTGGCGTTCGAGAGTTTCTACCTTTCCACACTCACTTTCTCCCGAAAGGATTTCACCTGAAGTTAATGATCTATCGACGCATGTCTCCCACGAATCAACGGCTACAGATCACTTCGGGGCTTCACACTTTGAGAGTTTCAAAGTACTCACCAACGCAAACCTATGGAGTACAATCCTCCTGGAGTGTCAGATATTCGAACACGCATCCCCTACTATCAACGATTAGGATGAACTTTGGCACCTCGGCCTTCGGGAGTTCTCGCCTCTTGCCACGAGACTTCCTACGGAGTGAATTTTCTCTGAAGTGGAAGATATTCTAACACCTGTCCTTGGAGATTGACGGCTCAGGTGAACTCCAGCCTCTGGGCCTTCGAGAGTTCTCGCTTCACACAATCCATTTTCCTCCGGAGAACTAAACCTCTGAAGCGAAGGATCTGGTGCCACGTGTCTCCTCGCACCAATGGATAGGATGGAATTCAACACTTTGGGACTTCAGGAGGTTGACTCACTCCTCGACTGAAATCTCCCGGAGTTGGTCAGTGCCTGACTGACTACCTCATAGATCTGATGGTCAGGATGGCTCTCAGGCATCCTCAGATCTAAACTTCGGGACTTCAGGACTTTGGGGATTTTACCTCCCTTACAACGAACTTGCTCAATTCTCCAAACTCATGAAGTCCGAAGGACTCAAGGGGTTAATTCCTGTGCTCCTTCCCGTATCCAACGGTCACAATGGACCTTGGCTCTTCCTGAACAGATCTCGTTCGTTCGTCTTCCAAACAAAGGAACCTTCCCTTTCGATACTTCAATCTCACTATTCTTCCTGAGCTTTGTTAGCTTTGAAAGGCTTAAGAGCTTTGTGCTCTTTCTCTTGAAATTAACGCTTGGAAGAATTCTTCCATGCACCCCTTACGCTCATTCCTCAACTGTAGAACTTAAGTGGTTCTCGGTCTCTACCTGTCTCGCAGAGAGCCTGTGCATACGTTCACTATCTCTCCTGAGCTTAACAAACTCTGTCCTCCAAGGGACTTAGAATGACTAGGTGGGTCGACATGCGTACATGAAACTGTGCCTAAGGTCATTGAGCTCACCGTTTGTGGCTCTAGCTTAGGCCACCACAGGGCACAAGCATTTGCGAGAACCATATAATTTCTTACTTGCCTAATTATACAACCAAGCAGAAATAGAAGGGATACAATATATCCATTAAGCAATCATGCACATTCCTGAAAACATTCACAGTATAACCAATTCATACACAGTTACAACTCAATCACACAGGGTAGGAGAACACTTATGTATTATAGGTTGCCGCCAACCAACTGACTGTGGGTGTTCATCCTTCCACCTGACCATAGGCTCAAAGGCATTCATTATTAGCACTATGACCACCCCCGTGCCAAGACATGATATCACCAGGGAACTCTCACGGTTCTCAAGGGTTCTTTCTCTGTTTCAGCTTCTGCTCGGATTTTGTTCTCTGCAAACTTTCAAAGATTTCTCCCTCTGTTATGGCCTCGACGAGGTTTATCAAATGCTTGCTTAGCATCAAGCTCGCAGCCTTCTGTTCATCATCCCATGGAGATCTCCGTGCATCTCCCTTACGAGCTTGCGCTCTCGTATCCTATCTCTCCCTCGCTTTCCCCCATGTATCTCTCTTACCTTCCTTCTCTTGGAAGGTTCCTGACCCATCACGTTCCTTCTGTCAGAAGGAAACTCGGGTCTGCAGATCTTTGTGGTACTTCGGGCTGACATTCTGCAGCTAGGCCATGCTCCCATTCATGGGGGTGGTTGATAATTCAACCATTGGTCCTTTCTTCATTAATTGATTTCTCTCCTTGGGATCCGAAAGAGGTTTATCATCCTCATCAAGGGAAATTTTGGGTTATTTGATATAATGAACCCTCTCGTATAGTTTTCACATTCTTCCTCTAGTGATATCATGGCCAGTACTTTCAAGGATTCACCCCCATAGTCAGTTATTGGAAACTCAAACAATAATACATTTACATTGTCCACATGCCTTAGCATGGTAATCCTATTTTATGATTAAGCTAAAAACTGGGGGAAACAGTGTGTTAAACTAAATCTCTGAAAAAACAAGTAGTTGGCCTCATAAATTGTCGATTTAGCACATTTCTTCAAACATAGACTCAATGATCTTGACAACGGCACGAAACTCCACATTGCTTACTAACTTAGGCCAATTTTGGAGTGATTTCCGCCAAACCTTTGTCTTTTCTTCACAAAAGCCTCCAAATTTTGTCGAAGAACTCAACATGTACTGTTGATCACTGAAATCAGTCGGTTCTATGCTTTCCATCTCTGAAAGTTCCATGGAAGTACAACAACATATACTTGCTGCTACTGTTGTTTAATAAAATTAAGTGAGATTGTGAATTCTTGTGAAAAAAAACATTTTGTAGAACAACTAGACAACACCAAAACTTAAATCTAGATGGTCAAACTAATTATATATATATATATATATATATATATATAATTAATTAAAATTAAAATTTTATCGATCTTTATACGTGAAGTGACTACTGAACATCATCTCCTCGACAACGTTTCCATGGAAAATAATTTAAATTTCCATAGCTCTGTATCAATGCAATATGGCCATACCTTGAGATCGAGTAACCATGGCAACTTAATTTCATTTCAGACATTTCCTTGCGCAGGAATTAGGATAACACTATCCACTCGAAGTTACAGAATAAAAGTTGTTGACTCCTTGGAGTTGTTTGCCAAGTTGTCATTATTTTGATTGAATAAGTGGTCGATTGTCGGTTGCATGTCATCATTCAGTCAACCATATATTAAAGAGATGAAAAACACTCATTTTTCAATTAATTTGAAACTCCGAATTCGGTGAAGGATGGGGAATTTCGTCCTTTATCATTAATTTGAAACCTCAAATTAATTAATTTAAAAACTAGATTGAAGTGAAGGTTTCAATAACACTTTAAAGTTATTCATCAATTAAATATTAGAAAACTATTTTATTTTATCTGTCAAAAAATAAAAAAGTGTATTTATTATATTTAACATGAGAATTGTTAAAAAAAAAATTAAGTCAACATAGATTAATACAAGGTAAAAAGTGGAATGAACACTATATACTACTAGAGGCATTATAATAACAACGTCAATGTCTACTTAACATTAGAATTGTTAAAAAAAAAATTAAGTCAACATAGATTAATATAAGGTCAAAAGTGGAATGAACACTATATACTACTAGAGGCATTATAATAACAACAACGTCAATGTCTACTTGGATAAGGAAGCAAGTAAGATTCTAGATGATCATCTCAAAACTAGAAAAATCAACCTTTTCATAGTCAAGCATGCATATGACTTAGAAGCTAAGCATAATAGTGTGGACAAGAGGGTCATTTAGTAAGGGATTTGAAATTCATAGCCGTGGCCAAAAATTTCAGCGTTCTTTTGGCATTTCACAAGAAAGAAAACTTTAACCTCGGACAAACTAGTAAGAAGAGGCTTTGAAGGTCCTTCCTTCTACCACATGTGTAGATCAAAAGGAGAATCAACATAACACTTTTTGAATGCTTTCCCAAAGGAGAATTCATTATGGGACAAAGGGGCAACAATTTTTTGACAATCCAACCGTATCAAGGATGACATTGTTCAAACTCTAGAACACTGGAAATATTCACCATATAAAAACCCAATCTTGAATAAAGTGTGAAACCTATTTCCTTGTTTTCTACTATGGACAATATGGAAAGAACACAATCATCGCCTCTTCAAACAACAAAAGTGAGGTGGAGAATACATCTAGAACCTAATCCAAACCAACATTTGTGAGTCAATTAGAGCTATCTCATAGTGAGAGGAGGCCAAACACCCTTAGGGCAATGATAGAATAATTTTCTTAGCATGGTAGGTTGAGAAGTGTACTCATTCATCCATTTGACTCAATCCTAATCCAAAGTCATCTTCCAGAGAAACATGATCCAAACTGCCCCCCAGTTCATCAAGCTCAACTAAATGATTGGGCATCCAAGAGAAACCTAGGACCCTCATGAATAGGAGGAGATTTCATGGATCCATTAGCAACCATCATCTTTATATTTTCCCTTCATATTGATAAAAATACCAATAATGGCATCGATTTAGTTGGAATGTTGAGAGGGATGCAAATAGCAATCTAACTTAGTTTCAACAATATTATCATTGAAAGAGACTCCAAAATAATAATTCAAGATCTATCCAAGACCCTCCATGGATCTAGGCTAGAAAAAAATTCTCACAATTGGCATCTCTTAGCAGGGTTTATGAAAATCTAAGAACTTTCCAACTCCATCTCAATGATCACCCCCTCCCATGTGCAAAGGAAATCCAACATCCTAGCAAATAGACTGACCAATGAAGGGGTGGATTTAGAAAACCAAGATATGGTATTTCCCTGGAGTGGCACAATCCCTAATCAACTACAAGAAGACTATCATCAACTCCACATCAAGGACAACAAACTCTCAAATGGGTGTCACACATTAGGACTAGGATACCCCCCACATTCCTAAAGGAGCGTGGGCTGCATATCAATTCCTATTAGCATCATGAGAAGATAAGGACTGTGAAGGATAAAAGGTTTTCAATGCAGAGTTAATCCATCCACCATGCATCTATGGGAATGATTTTAGAAAGATGATGGCAATGTTGTGCACCCTCATGGAAGAGACAAGGACCCAATTTTTCATAGCTAGCTCCATTTGTATATGCATGGGATTTGTGGTAGCAAAAGATGATTCAAGGTGCATTGATGGTGGTAGTTTCCTTCCCAAGCATGGTTCCCATGATCGATTCTAAAATTTTTGGTCAATGTTTTGGTTTTCTACTCCATGTATTATGTTTTAACCCCTCCTAATTTTGTTTCTCTGAAATATTTTCTATATCAAGAGGAATTTGAGAGTCTAAGATTGATTTTTTCTAAGAGTTGGGATAATTCACGAGGGGTCTTCATTATCCGATCTTAGGTGCCTATTCTACCCTCTATGCCTTTCCTCGATTACTCTCCTCAAACTCAGGCCTCTGCTACCTCTATTTTCCAATACCCCTATCACCCATGGGAACAATCCTTTGTGACCCTTGTCCTCCTATATCATCTGACCTCTAGTTAAAATCTTTTCTTAGGGTTCGAGTCTTTTGGCTTTCCTCTTTGGCCTCTTTTAATGCTTGGGAACTAGCCCAATGTTTGGTTTGTTGTGGTAACCTGAAAGCCAATGTTGAGGCTCCCCTGCTCGCTTTCAGCTCATGAAGGCTAGCCCATACTTTGACCCATGTTAAATATACCCAAGCCTCATGCACCCTTGTTCCTCCTCCTCATATCCGAACCTATATATATATATTTCTATCAAGAGAAAGCTATCCCTAATGATGACTATGGAGAAAGGGTATGGCCTTGCGCCCAATAAGAGTGGGTATAACAGAGGCCCTTCCTCCTCTGTCAAAGAATCCTCTCCTCAATAATTACCCTATCACATTACTGGAGCCTAATCAAAAGATATGAGAGCACTCGTGGATTTTCACAACAAATTCTCCATGGAAACCAAAGAAAATGTGGCCCATATGGAACAAATTATCAAACAAAAAAGCGAAAACTTTCAAAAGGTCAGCTAGAGATAGAATTTAAAGAGTGGGTGCTAGACACTGAACTTTATAGAACAAGGAACACTAAAATTTTCAAACTCATCGAGCTCTACTAGCTAAACAAGGCCTTCATCACTTAGGTTTGGATGAGAAAGGCAAACAATAGTAAGTCGGTATGCACATGCTTAATGTGATAGACAAGAAATTTAATGCTGTGTAGAGAAATTTTTAATATTGAGATTTAAGTCAATGTCCACTCAAAAACCAATAATAATTCAATGAATGAATGAAACTAACCAAGTCCCATCATATACAAGAAGTTTGATGTTGTGTGTAGAGAAGTTTTTAATATTGAAATTTAAATATGTCCACTCAAATGCTGAGAATAATTCAATGAATGAAGCTAACCAAATCCCATCATGTGCAATTACTCCTTCCAATCATATTTAGCTAGATGATGAAAGAGACACTCATATGGACAAGCATTAGTTGCAAAATCAAGGACATGGTTAAGAGGGTTAACGAAGCAGAGATGTGGGCAAAGTTGCCCTCGCGACTTGCAACTCAAAATTTAATATGCAAAATTGATATTTAATTATCCATTTAAATGCTTGCACAACTTGCTTATTCATATTTTAAATTTAATAAGAAAATTTATATTTAATTATTCATTAAAATAAACCTTTCATCGCAAAATTTTCCTCCATTGACATTTTCTGTCTTATCTTCACGGGAACGTGAAGTCCAACAACTATTTGCACGCCACATTACTCCGCTCATATTTTATTATTTGCACGTCAGAGATTAAATATTTGCACACCACATTACTCCGCTCATAGTTTACTATTTTCTATTGTCTTTGGAACAAAGACAAACAATCGATGATCACGATGAGACAAAGAGTGTCATAGATATTATGTTTTTAGTAAATATTGTATGTTTTAATTTTACTTTTATATTTTTAAATTAAAGGTAAAAAAAGTATGGCTTACAGGTTGGTTTTACACCACCTTAAAAAAAAAAAAAGAGAGAGGTTATGCTCATTCTTTATAAGATTTAAATAAGGTGTAGTTTAAACTTTTTATTTATTTATTTTTTATTATTGTTGGAATCTCACAATGTTGTTAACAAAATTGCAATTTTATATTGTTTAAATTGTGTTTCTAAATGCATAAATCAATTTATTGTCCTCAAAAACCTTTAAGATGCTTGGAATATGTATGTTGAACCTCTAAAATTTGTGATTCGAACCATTTTTCTAAATTTTTGACTAATTTTTAGGCAAAATCATCAATGTCATATATTAATTAGGTTTAATTCTTGAAATGAATGATTCTTATCCTTCCTTCTTAGCTTTAATTCCGACAAACTACATGTTGAACTCATGACAATTTTAAGCCAAACCATGTCTTCATTTAGGAATCCTTACAAATACTATATTAAAAATCTTACTGAAATACTATATAAAAAATCCTATAAAATGTGAGAGATGAGAGCAAAGTCTCTATGATTTCAATTACTTTTTAGTTTTCTATTTAACATTTGTCTCTTTCAAGTTTAAATTTATTTACTTTATTTTTTTTTAAACTTTGTTGAATTATTGTGGAGAGGATAAAAAACGTCTCTTCCCAACCACCCCAATTAAACTCAATTAACATTCACAATGCAATTTTCACTAATAATCATCAAACATACTAAAATAATTATTTAAAAATAACAATTTGATTGCATAAACAAATAGTAGATTAGATATAGCATAGTCAACCATAGTACTCTCAAGTCTATGAATACAAGTTATTTCATTAGATTTTGGCTATTACCTCAAACCATTGCAATTAATTATTAAGTTCCAACAACTACATAATTTGATAAAATCTTTACTAAACAAATATTCAACTAAATCTTTAGAACTTTTTACATACATGCAAGTTAAATCAAGGTCTTGATCTAAATACAACCAGAGTTCTAACTTGATTATATATGCTTTAACACAAAATACTCCTAAAAAGGAATATTACCTATCTTTTTAGAGTAGCAATATCACATTTTAAGTGATTTTAAGGATAAATTTTATCTAAATTCATTTTTAATAAAAAAAAATTATGATGATGATGATGGTTAACATCCATTGAGACCAAAATTGGTTTAAACAAATGTAAGAGATTACTTGTATTTCTTTAAAATGTATTTCCATGCTTGAAAAACATTCCAAGATCACTATAGTTTTGGCGACTTAGAAGGTTAGGAATGTCATATAGTGACAAATATTTTGAAATTGAGATCTAATTTGGGTATACCCACAAACTCCAAGAGAAAATGTTTTTCATCGTCAACCCTCTTGATTTCACAAAGGTGGCAAATTCTTTCATGCCATGATGTTTTGCGAATTGTCCAACACCAAGTTTCATTATGCAGGTGATTAGAGCTAGTTGATTATCTTCTTTAAGATACTCAAAATAAAGAGATACTATTAATGTTCAAGATTAGGGTTAACCACTTCCTAATAATATGTTAATTTTCTTTAACCCTCTCATTTTTTATTGCACCATAAATTCTTCTTAAATTTAACTATAATAATAAATTAATATAATTCCTTAAATTAACATTATCCTATTCTAAATTCTATATTATTAAAAAACAATTTTTATCTAAATTATTATTTTTTTATTAAAAAAATAATATTTATAAATACAAAATTAGAATTATATTTTATAACATAAATTATTTCCATAAATTTCTTCATTTTCTCAAATTTTAACAAACAAAATAATGTCCATATACTTAAAAGTCTAAGTCTTTCATCTTTGTCTCTAATAATTATTATTTTTCTAAACAATTATCCTATATATTATTTTATTAAATATTTTAAAATGAAATACTTTTAATATGCAATCTTAAATGTTAGGTGGGAAACTCCTTCAAATAATTTCACGCTGCATTACTATAGTGGTATTCTAATACTTTCTATTGTATATGGTGGGATGAAGACTTATCAAGGATGAACACACACACACATATATATTTTGAGGGAAATACTCTTCGGGAAACCCATCGAGCACTTCCCCTCATTTCAAGGTACCAAAATACTTTCTATTATATATGGTGGGGCGAAGACTTATCAAGGATGATAACATGGAAACATATAAAGAGTGGGCACTTCCCCTCATTTCGAGGTACCAACATACTTTCTATTATATATGGTGGGGTGAAGACTTGTGAAGGATGATAACATGGACACACACACACACACACACACACACTTGAGGAAACCATTGGGCACTTCCCCTCATTTAGAGGATGGTACCCAAGGTAAACTAGATTTTGTAGAAAGCCGAGGCATTATCGATAGTGTGCTCATTTAAGAGCTCAGCATGTCACTTGTGGGAATTGAACCTGGGTGAGGGGAAAAACCCCTTAGCACAAACCACTTGGGCTAAACTCAATTGACTATGCAAAGACATATATTACCTAGTCCACGTTTTAATTTATATTTTTTTAATTAAAACTAATCCTTTATATGTCATTTAAATAGTATTATATTTTTTTATTTAAAAGTGTATAATTTTTTTTTTTTTTTTAAGTAAGAAGTATGTATATTATATTTGGTGCCTGCTAGAGCTGACAAGAGTTGCCAAAATACAGTGAAATACTGGCTGAAATTGCTGGACTGCCCCAACAGAGGGGAAACCAGTCCAGCCAGCCCCCAAATCACAAGTCTGAGAAAGATGCATGTTCAGAAAACAACAAAGACCCTAGTATCTGCTACTAAACTAGGAGCCTAAAGGCTCTATATAATCAACAAAAAGAAATCTAAACACCTGCCTAGTATCCAATCCACGTGGCACGAAGGTCTTCTATCCACGGTTCCGTCTCGAAGTTGGCCGGCTGGTCATCCCTGCGTTGTTCATTTCGTTCCATATGCTCCTCGTCCTCCACTGGGCCGCTGCGTTCCGCTTCCTTCTGCTTTTCCTCTGCTTGTCGCCGAGTGCTGTCCATTGCGATGTCAGGAACCTCCCCCGGAGAAGAGCCAGCTGGGTCCGAGGAGAGCTCCGACTGCATAGCTGATAGGATTTGAAGAAAGGTGGCGACATTATCTTCTGTGGCCTGCAGTCGAAACTTGAGGTCCGCCATCTCCCTTCTGAGCTCAAAGACTAAATCGTATAGAATGCCCAAGCGCTCTTTGAAATTCTCGCTGTCGGGGTGGCTCGCAGGGTGGAGACGCGCGCGCTTGGACGCTCCGTAAGTCGCTGGTGCACTTCTCCAAGTGCTCGAGGATCTGGGGAAGGACATTGTCGCCATGAAATGCATCCGAGGGTCCTGAGGAGAGCGAGGAGTCGGGGTCACCCCTCGTTGGATGGTAGCCAAGGAATGCACAAGCG
>JASDQU010014099.1:90145-104563 GCA_032191745.1 Picea mariana
TCTTAGTAAAGGTTTTGACCTTTTGAGTCAACAGAGATCATTTGGTTCAAATGTTGTTGCATCATACAATTAGTCTTCACTGCCCGAGGTTCACACCTCCATCATTTGGGTTCTTCTTCCCGAATCATACCCTATTTGGTATCCATGGCATAACACTTCCCTTTCAATTTTCGTGCATAACATGAGACAATAAAATACTTCGGAAGGGATTCTCACCCAAATCCTTTCATACCCTGAGCCATATATGCATGAACATTTTTATACCTGTTTTTGGTTGCTAGCACTCTCTTTCTGATTTTTACCTCATCAGTAGTACTTTAGCGGGATTTTCACAGTCATGTCAACAATTTTTCAGCCACAACCTTCTCCTGGTCATCCTCTGCTTGAGGTTTCCCATCATTGACAACTGTCTTCTTCAATAGCTCCAATTCCTTTCTATACATAGCATGCATCATCACAATCACAATTACATTAGTTGTAATATTAAACCAAATGCATGTATCATAACATTTGAATTCATAAAACATCTTCAAAATGTCCTAGCATATCTTCATGCACTTCATCACATTATCCTCAAATGTTTCCACAAGTGCAACACAAATAGATTTCAATTGTATCTTCAATAATACAATCCTTATTACTAGGTGTCAAAAAATTTACCTTTATTAGTAAATCAACGTTCTCATCCAAGAGAAAACATAATACTCAACAAGGAAGAATTGAGGATCCTCCCCTTCTTCCAACTCTTTCTACATCGCCTGGGACTTTTCAGCCCAGTCGAGTTATCTCTAAGGCCTCACTACATTTTCTTAATCATGGCTTCAACCAAATCTAATTAGTTAAATGTACTCATTTATTCATTTATTCATACTCATAGGGTTTACTTGCCTCTTACCAACTATACCAGTTTCCACAACTGCTCTTTTTCTAAGCAGCCCTGGGTTAGGCTCATCCTAACTCTTAGGATACTTCAGCATGCTTTAATAGAAAAATATTTTGCCCATAATGAATCATGAACATGTGCATCCTGCACACTACCATTCGGTTATCAAAATTGGTCAATATTCATTTATTAGTCTTCTTATTCATTACATGATATTTTTCAAAATGTAATCCAGGATTCTGGTGTATATATATAAGCTTGTGGCTTACTGCTTAATTCTCAGCAGTGATTAAGGTTGTGACTTCATTTTCCTGACAGAGTCTTCACATAGTTCTTCCACAAGGAACTCCTTCAGCATGCAACTTCCTTATTTCATATCCATCACTATCTGTGATGGCCTCATCCTTGAATTAGCTTCAGCTTGTCACTAAGAATTCTTTAAGGAATATAGACATGAATTTCTAACATACATCTCGGGTATGTATCCACATCTATTCTAGTTTTGTTAACTTACATCCATGATGTAATTAACCATATGCATAATCATAAACCTGTGTGTATTTGCCATAGGTATATTTCACAGCCCACCTACATCTCCATTTTAAAATTAGTCAACTCATGATTGTTCACAATCATTCTCATGTGACCTTCAAGGCATAATTGATTACCTCTTATTATGACAACAGAGCATCTTTTCTCATTTACCCCTCTATCTGATTATATTAGTATTCCCTGAAAAAAGGGAATACATTCCCCTCGAGCTATTACTTGGAACAAAACTTTCATGACTCTTTAGAATGGGGTCAACTATCCATCCATAGTATTTGTTCAATCTTGGCAAGTGTTATGCTTGCCTCACATTTCACTCATCAGGGAAATCATATTGGGATTTTAGTATACTTATACTCTTACATCATACATGTGCATCACTTGCACATTTAATATCATTCGTACCTAACTGGTATTAATATCAGGCTTCATATTAAGAAGCTTCATAATGCATTAAATCCATGCACTCAAGCATACACACACAACTAAGTATTCACCATACTAACTTAGTTTTATCATTATTGTTTTTTTAGTTAGAGATTACAGTCACTTACATGACTAATCTCACAGTTATAACTCATACTGATGTTTCCTTCTCTCTCTGGAAATAACTAACCAAGGACTTTCCCTTTTATACTATAACGACAGACAAGAAAAACCTTCTTGCCTCAACTTCTATAGGACTTACCCATCTCACTTTTCTCCGGTCATGAGGATTTATATACGCCGATTTTAATATAAAACAATAATTATACAACCAAGGATCTTGCCTAATCCTCTCAGATTCCTTTAATCCCACAAAGGTATTAACCATTATATAACCCACCATCATCAGTGCCTAATGTTCCAACTGCCCATGCTTAGAGGCTGTGTCACTAACATCAGGTTTTTCGGCTTTCGGGCTTTAGCTACCCTTGAAATAACCCTGCCACCTTCAACTATCCACATTCAGGTCTTATTGTTAATGTTAATTTGCATATTCCTACTTAGGTAAGAGTACTCGTCACTTTGACAAAGGGGTTATAGAAATTCTTCTGTTGAAATTCAACAAGAATTCCCAAAAACACAAGTTCAATCTGTAGTCCTTCTCCTCAAGGAGTAAATGCAGATAATAATATCTCCTTATGTGACTCGTACATGAGCCCAAGCAAGCCAAGTGTTGTAACCATGTTCTGATACCAATTTGTAACACACCCATGAAGGGGCATAATTTTTTTTTTCTTTTTCTTAACTCTCAAGCCGAAATGGCTCTTCGAATCCCTATTGGAATCCTTACAATATATTCACAGGTCCTTGTTATGAGAATAAGCCCGCGCGAATAAGCACCAGGTGCAAGCCTCCTCCACAGGACCACTACCCTATGACCACTCACTTATCCAAAGGCATTTCATGACTTCGCATATCAGGTAATTTCATGCAAACCAATCTTGACTCCCCAATTCTTGAAATCCCAACATAAGAGCCTAGCACTTGCTAGCTCCTCCTTTAGCCTCTGTCCATGTAACCCTTCTCCACGACCTGGGGCCGAATTCTCTGAGTGCATCGGGACTTCGTGTTTCATGACTTCTAGGTATTTGGTTCTTCCACACTCCCGATTCCCGAAATGTCGATACTTCAGATCAACAACCCACAGCTTGCCCTGATCCAACGATCAAGATCCTTTCATGATTTTGCATATTGCGAGTTCTTAAAACTTTTCCGGTTGACTCCCTCGAGTCGTGAGTTAGTGAAACAATGACCGCTCGCCACACGTCCCTTCCGATGGACGGTTCTGATGATTTCGCAAATTCTCCTTTCGCGAGTTTGCTCCTCTACTCCTCACAAATCTCCCAAAGTCCAATTCCACGAACACCTCTGATCTGCTGCCACCTATCACCTCTGACGATGGACGATTCCGATCGTTTCAGAACTTCTCTCGTGCATCTTCCTCCTGAACTTATGCCTTCTTCCCTGACTTAGAAGATTTCACCTGTTTCAAAGGCTTCACCTTTGAACTACCTCCTACGATCCCAATGACCTTGGGTCTCGGTTGCGTTTCTGAAAATGCTATCTCTCCTGAGCTTGATCCTTAAGGGATTTCTAACTCCCACACACTCCTTGCGTTAATCCGTTCACGTCTGATCGACGTTCCACGACCTTCCTCGATCCAATGATCAAGGATTACTTCGGGACTTTGACGTTCGGGAGTTTCTACCTTTCCACACTCACTTTCTCCCGAAAGGATTTCACCCAAAAGGATTTCACCTGAAGTTAATGATCTATCGACGCATGTCTCCCACGAATCGAAGACTATAGATCACTTCGGGGCTTCACACTTCGAGAGTTTCAAAGTACTCACCAACGCAAACCTATGGAGTACAATCCTCCTGGAGTGTTATATCTTCGAACACGCAATCCCTACTATCAACGATCAGGATGAACTCTGGCACTTTGGCCTTTGGGAGTTCTCGCCTCTTGCCACGAGATTTCCTACGGAGTGAATTTTCTCTGAAGTGGAATATATTCTAACACCTTTCCTTGAAGATTGACGGCTCAGGTGAACTCCATCCTCCGGGCCTTCAGGAGTTCTCGCTTCACACAATCCATTTTCCTCCGGAGCACTAAACCTCTGAAGCGAAGGATCTGGTGCCACGTGTCTCCTCGTGCCAATGGATAGGATGAAATTCAACACTTCGGGACTTCAGGAGGTTGACTCACTCCTTGACTGAAATCTCCTAGAGTTGGTTAGAGCCTGACTGACTACCTCATAGATCTGATGGTCAGGATGGCTCTCAGGCATCCTCAGATCTAAGGCCTAGATTAATTTAGGGACTTCAGGACTTTGGGGATTTTACCTCCCTTACGGCAAACTTGCTCAATTCGCCGAACTCATGAAGTCCGAAGGACTCAAGGGGTTAATTCCCGCGCTCCTTCTTGTATCCAACGATCACAACGAACCTTGGCTCTTCCTAAACAGATCTCGTTCATTCGTCTTCCAAACAAAGGAACCTTCTCTTTCGATACTTCAATCTTGCTATTCTTCCTGAGCTTTGTTAGCTCTGAAAGACTTAAGAGCTTTACGCTCTTTCTCTTGAAATTAACGCTTGGAATAATTCTTCTGCGCACCCCTTACACTCATTCCTCAACTGTAGAACTTAAGTGGTTCTCGATCTCTACCTGCCTCGTAGAGAGCTTGTGCATACGTTCACTATCTCTCCTAAGCTTAACAAACTCTGTCCTCCAAGGGACTCAGAATGACTAGGTGGGTCGACATGCGTACATGAAACTGTGCCTAAGGTCGTTGAGCTCACCATTCGTGGCTCTAGCTTAGGCCACCACAGGGCACAAGCATTTACGAGAACCATATAATTTCTTACTTGCCTAATTATACAACCAAGCATAAATAGAAGGGATACAATATATCCATTAAGCAACCATGCACATTCCTAAAAACATTCACAGTATAACCAATTCATACACAGTTACAACTCAATCACACAGGGTAGGAGAACACTTATGTATTACAGGTTGCCGCCAACCAACTGACTGTGGGTGTTCGTCCTTCCACCTGACCATAGGATCAGAGGCATTCATTATTAGCACTATGACCACCCATGTGCCAAGCCAAGATATCACCAGAGAACTCTCATGGTTCTCAAGGGTTCTTTCTTTGTTTCAGCTTCTGCTCGGATTTTGTTCTCTGCGAACTTTCAGAGATTTCTCCATTTGATAAACCTCGTCGAGGCCATTACAGAGGGAGAAATCTCTGAANGGCCTCGACGAGGTTTATCAAATGCTCGCTTAGCATCAAGCTCGCAACCTTCTGTTCATCATCCCATGGAGAGCTCCGTGCATCTCCCTTACGAGCTTGCGCTCTCATATCCTATCTCTCCCTCGCTTTCCCCCGTGTATCTCTCTTACCTTGCTTCTCTTGGAAGGTTCCCGACCCATCACGTTCCTTCTGTCAGAAGAAAACTCGGGTCTATAGATCTTTTTGGTACTTCGAGCTGACATTCTGCAGCTAGGCCATGCTCCCATTCATGGAGGTGGTTGATAATTCAACCATTGGTCCTTTCTTCATTAACTGATTTCTCTCCTTGGGATCCGAAAGAGGTTTATCATCCTCATCAAGGGAAATTTGGGGTTGTTTAATATAATGAACCATCTCGTATAGTTTTCACATTCTCCCTCTAGTGATATCATGGCCAGTACTTTCAAGGATTCACCCCCACAGTCAATTATTGGAAACTCAAACAATAATACATTTACATTGTCTACATGCTTTAGCATGGTAATCCTATTTTATAATTAAGCTACAAACTGGGGGAAACAGTGTGTTACACTAAATCTCTGAAAAAACAAGCATTCGACCTCATAAATTGTCTTTAGCACATTTCTTCAAACATAGACTCGATGATCTTGACAATGACACGAAACTCCACATTGCTTACTAACTTAGGCCAATTTTGGAGTGATTTATGCCAAACCTTTGTCTTTTCTTCATAAAAGCCTCCAAATTTTGTCGGAGAACTCAACATATACTGTCGATCACTGAAATCAGTCGGTTCTATCCTTTCCGTCTCTGAAAGTTCCATGGAAGTACAACAACATATACTTGCTGCTACTGTTGTTTAATAAAATGAAGTGAGGTTGTGAATTCTTGTGAAAATTGGAAGTAAATCTTGTCGTATTGGGATTGGAAACTGAAGAGCCAAACCAATACATGGAATAATGAGAATTGAAATATAATTAATTCACTGACATTTCAGTGTTGGTAAATCAATACATAACCTTCGAAATGGAGAACAAGATTAATGTACAATGCTAGTTAGCACGTTTTCAAGGCTAATGAAGAACCCTATTAATGCACTCATGTAATAAAAGATACGGAAAAATAAAATTTTTGAATTTATTTTAATTTCAATAAAATTATTATTAAAAGTTCCCTATAGTGAAAGGACCAACTAATAACAATTCAATACTCCACTCATTACTATAATTCCTTGATAAGGACTAATAAAATTAGGTGTATTCATTTGAGGATAATTCAAATGTATTATGCTCATAAAATTTTTATTATATATATATACATAAAAAAAAATTTGAATGAAGTTGGAGAAAACATTAAAAACAATAATTATGAGATAATTGACACTTTATATACGAAATTTAGAGTGAGTTCCATAAACCTTGCAGTCTTAGATTCATACCAATAACAATTAAAAAAAACAGAAATGTAATGGTTAAAAGTTTTCGAAACTTTTTTTAAATTATATTTCACTATTTTTAAAATAAGAAACTAATATAATAATGTCAAAGTTTTAATTTTGAAAAAATTACAAAATACTAAAAATATTACACTTGAGCACAAGCTGTTTTGAAATTTTGAATTTGTACTAGTAGCTTTTAACTCCGAGATGCAACCCGAGGCCGACTGGATTTCTACGGTGGTCACTTTCTCTTCGGCTGCAATCATGTGCGTGAGTGTCTCTTTACAGATGAGATTTGACATTTTCATTAATGTGTCTTTCTTTAGGAAAGAATTTGGCATTGGCTATAAGATCATAACACTGAACAATGAGATTTGACATTTTCATTAATGTGTCTTTCTTTAGGAAAGAATTTGGCATTGGCTATAAGATCATAACACTGAACAATGGAACAATAAATGCATATCTTTGAACTATGCATGTATTTGAGCATTGCTCACTGCAAAATGGAGGTCAATTCTCTAAAATTTCCATCTTGTCGAAGGTATAAAATAAAATTGACTCTGAAATATGCATTTTAGGGTGCACTTCTGCAAAATGCTGGCCAAGTTTCGAAGATTTCTGTCCAGTGGGAGGTATAAAAGAAATTCACTTAAAAAATTGAAAACCATCATTGACGACCATCAGCGTAGATTAAATTTTTATTATCATTATTTGTAAAGAATGTGTTATTTGATTATATTGGATTGTGTGAAATTAAATGCAAATGGATTAACATTCATTTGAATATTAGATTTTTAAACCATTTTTATTATTTTTAATTTTTCTATATTTGAAAGTATGATGAGACTTATTTGTCTAAAATCCTACGAGAAATTGTTAGTTTTGTAGATTTGAGTCATTATTTCTGTATAATCGGAGTGCTTCAGAAGTTTTTCAACCTGCTAGACCCATTTTTACATTCAGAAATGGATTTTGAACAACAAAAATATTGATTCGTATAAATTTATATCATTGGATTCCCACAAAAAAATTATTTCATAAAACAGCTAAACAACACCAAAACTCAAATCTAGATGATCAAATTAATTAATTATATATATATAATTAATTAATTTAAATTTAAATTTTATCGATCTTTATACGTGAAGTTACTACTGAACATCATCTCCTCGACAACGTTTCCATGGAAAATAATTTAAATTTCCATAGCTCTGTATCAATGCAATATGGCCATACCTTGAGATCGAGTAACCATGGCAGCTTAATTTCATTTCAGACATTTCCTTGCGCAGGAATTAGGATAACACCGTCCACTCGAAGTTACAGAATAACAGTTGTTGACTCCTCGGAGTTGGTTGCCAAGTTGTCATTATTTTGATTGAATAAGTGGTCGATCGTCGGTTGCATGTCATCATTCAGTCAATCATATATTAAAGAGATGAAAAACACTCATTCTTCAATTAATTTGAAACTCCGAATTCGGTGAAGGATGGGGAATTTCGTCAAGTCTCAAATTAATTAATTTAAAAACTAGATTGAAATAAAGGTTTCAATAACACTTTAAAGTTATTCATCAATAAAATGTTAGAAAACTATTTTATTTTATCTGTCAAAAAATAAAAAAGTGTATTTATTATGTTTAATATTAAAATTGTTAAAAAAAATTAAGTCAACATAGAGTAATACAAGGTTAAAAGTAGAACGAACACTATATACTGCTAGAGGCACTGTAATAACAACAACATCAATGTCTACTTGGACAAGGAAGCAAGTAAGATTCTAGATGATCATCTCAAAACTAGAAAAATCAACCTTTTCATAGTCAAGCATGCATATGACCTAGAAGCTAAGCACAATAGTGTGGACAAGAGGGTCATTTAGTAAGGGATTTGGAATTCATAGCCATGGCCAAAAATTTCAACGTTCTTTTGGCATTTCACAAGAAAGAAAACTTTAACCTCCGACAAACTAGTAAGAAGAGGTTTTGAAGGTCCTTCCTTCTACCACATGTGTAGATCAAAAGGAGAATCAACATAACACTTTTTCAATGCTTTCTCAAAGGAGAATTCATTATGGGACAAAGGGGCAACAATTTTTTGACAATCCAACCATATCAAGGATGACATTGTTCAAACTCTAGAACACTGGAAATATTCACCATATAAAAACCCAATCTTGAATAAAGTGTGAAACCTATTTCCTTGTTTTCTACTATGGACAATATGGAAAGAACACAATCATCGCCTCTTCAAACAACAAAAGTGAAGTGGAGAATACATCTAAAACCTAATCCAAACCAATATTTGTGAGTCAATTAGAGCTATCTCATAGTGAGAGGAGGCCAAACACCCTCAAGGCAATGATAGAATAATTTTCTTAGCATGGTAGGTTGAGAAGTTTACTCATTCATCCATTTGACTCAATCCTAATCCAAAGTCATCTTCCAGAGAAACATGATCCAAATTGCCCCCCCAGTTCATCAAGCTCAACTAAATGATTGGGCATTAGCAACCATCATCTTTATAGGAGGAGATTTCATGGATCCATTAGCAACTATCATCTTTATATTTTCCCTTCATATTGGTAAAAATACCAATAATGGCATCGATTTAGTTGGAATGTTGAGAGGGATGCAAATAGCAATCTAACTCAGTTTCAACAATATTATCATTGAAAGAGACTCCAAACTAATCATTCGAGATCTATCTAGGACCCTCCATGGATCTAGGCTAGAAAAAATTTCTCACAATTGGCATCTCTTAGCAGGGTTTATGAAAATCTAAGAGCTTTCCAACTCCATCTCAATGATCATCCCCTCCCATGTGCAAAGGAAATCCAACATCCTAGCAGATAGACTGACCAATGAAGGGGTGGATTTAGAAAACCAATATATGGTATTACCCTGGAGTGGCACAATCTCTAATAAACTACAAGAAGACTATCATCAACTCCACATCAAGGAAAACAAACTCTCAAATGGGTGTCACACATTACGACTAGGATACCCCCCACATTCCTAAAGGAGTGTGGGCTGCATATCAATTCCTATTAGCATCATGAGAAGATAAGGACTGTGAAGGATAAAGGTTTTCAATGCAGAGTTAATCCATCCACCATGCATCTATGGGAATGATTTTAGAAAGATGATGGCAATGTTGTGCACCCTCATGGAAGAGACAAGGACCCAATGTTTCATAGCTAGCTCCATTTGTATATGCATGGGATTTGTGGTAGAAAAAGATGATTCAGGGTGCATTGATGGTGGTAGTTTCCTTCCCAAGCATGGTTCCCATGATCGATTCTAAAATTTTTGGTCAATGTTTTGGTTTTCTACTCCATGTATTATGTTTTAACCCCTCCTAATTTTGTTTCTCTGAAATATTTTCTATATCAAGAGGAATTTGAGAGTCTAAGATTGATTTGGGATAATTCACGAGGGGTCTTCATTATCCGATCTTAGGTGCCTATTCTACCCTCTATGCCTTTCCTCGGTTACTCTCCTCAAACTCAGGCTTTTGCTACTTCTATTTTCCAATACCCTTATCACCCGTGGGAACAATCCTTTGTGACCCTTGTCCTCCTATATCATCTGACCTCTAGTTAAAATCTTTTCTTAGGGTTCGACTCTTTTGGATTTCCTCTTTGGCCTCTTTTAATGCTTGGGAACTAGCCCAATGTTTGGTTTGTTGTGGTAACCTGAAAACCAATGTTGAGGCTCCCCTGCTTGCTTTCAGCTCATGAAGTCTAGCCCATACTTTGACCCACGTTCAATATACCTAAGCCTTGTGCACCCATGTTCCTCCTCCTCATATCCGAACCTCTATATATATTTCTATCAAGAACAAACTATCCCCAATGATGACTATGGAGAAAGGGTATGGCCTTGCGCCCAATAAGAGTGGGTATAATAGAGGCCCTTCCTCCTCTCTCAAAGAATCCCCTCCTTAGTAATTACCCTATCACATTACTGGAGCCTAATCAAAAGACATGAGAGCAGTCGTGGATTTTCACAACAAATTCTCCATGGAAACCAAAGAAAATGTGGCCCATATGGAACAAATTATCAAACAAAAGAAGCAAAAACTTTCGAAAGGTCAGCTAGAGATAGAGTTTAAAGAGTGGGTGCTAGACACCGAACTTTCCAGAACAAGGAACACCAAAATTTTCAAACTCATCGAGCTCTACTGGCTAAACAAGGCCTTCATCATTTAAGTGTTGGAGGAGAAAGGCAAACAATAATAGGTCATTATGCACAGGTTTAATGTGATGGACAAGAAGTTTAATGCTATGTGTAGAGAAATTTTTAATATTGAGATTTAAGTCAATGTCCACTAAAAAAACCAATAATAATTCAATGAAAGAATGAAACTAACCAAGTCCCATCATATACAAGAAGTTTGATGTTGTGTGTAGAAAAGTTTTTAATATTGAAATTTAAATATGTCCACTCAAACGCTGAGAATAATTCAATGAATGAAGCTAACCAAATCCCATCATGTGCAAGTACTCCTTCCAATCATATTTAGCTAGATGATGAAAGAGACACTCATATGGACAAGCATTAGTTGCAAAATCTAGGACATGGTTAAGAGGGTTAACGAAGCAGAGATGTGGGCAAAGTTGCCCGCGCGACTTGCAACTCAAAATTTAATATGCAAAATTGATATTTAATTATCCATTTAAATGCTTGCAGAACTTGCTTATTCATAATTTAAATTTAATAAGAAAATTTATATTTAATTATTCATTAAAATAAACCTTTCATCGCAAAATTTTCCTCCATTAACATTTTCTGTCTCATCTTCACGGGAACGTGAAGTCCAACAACTATTTGCACGCCACATTACTCCGTTCATAGTTTACTATTTTCTATTGTCTTTGGAACTAAGACAAACAATTGATGATCACGATGAGACAAAGAGTGTCATAGATATTATGTTTTTAGTAAATATTGTATGTTTTAATTTTACTTTTATATTTTTAAATTAAAAGTAAAAAAAGTATGGCTTACAGGTTGGTTTTACACCACCTTAAAAAAAAGGTTATGCTCATTCTTTATAAGATTCAAATAAGGTGCATTTTAAATTTTTTATTTATTTATTTTTTATTATGGTTGGAATCTCACAATGTTGTTAACAAAATTGTAATTTTATATTGTTTAAATTGTGTTTTTAAATGTATAAATTAATTTATTGTCCTCAAAAACCTCTAAGATGTTTGGAATATGTATGTTGAATCACTAAAATTTGTCATTCAAACCATTTTTCTAAATTTTTGACTAATTTTTGGACAAAATCATCAATGTCATATATTAATTAGGTTTAATTCTCGAAATGAATGATTCTTATCCTTCCTTCTTAGTTTTAATTCTGACAAACTACATGTTGAACTTATGACAATTTTAAGTCAAACCATGTCTTCATTTAGGAATCCTTACAAATACTATATTAAAAATCTTACTGAAATACTATATAAAAAATCCTATAAAATGTGAGAGATGAGAATAAAGTCTCTACGATTTCAATTACTTTTTAGTTTTTTATTTAACATTTGCCTCTTTCAAGTTTAAATTTATTTACTTTATTTTTTTTTTAAACTTTGTCGAATCATTGTGGAGAGGATAAAAAACGTCTCCTCCCAACCACCCCAATTAAACTCAATTAACATTCACAACGCAATTTTCACTAATAATCATCAAACATACTAAAATAATTATTTAAAAATAACAATTTGATTGCATAAACAAATAGTAGATTAGATATAACATAGTCAACCATAGTACTCTCAAGTCTATGAATACAAGTTCTTTCATTAGATTTTGGCTATTACCTCAAACCATTGCAATTAATTATTAAGTTCCAACAACTACATAATTTGATAAAATCTTTACTAAACAGATATTCAACTAAATCTTTAGAACTTTTTACATACATGCAAGTTAAATCAAGGTCTTGATCTAAATACAACCAGAGTTCTAACTTGATTATATATGCTTTAACACAAAATACTCCTAAAAAGGAATATTACCTATCTTTTTAGAGTAGCAATATCATATTTTAAGTGATTTTAAGGATAAATTTTATCTAAATTAATTTTTAATAAAAAAAAATTATGATGATGATGATGGTTAACATCCATTGAGACCAAAATTGGTTTAAACAAATGTAAGAGATTACTTGTATTTCTTTAAAATGTATTTTCATGCTTGAAAAACATTCCAAGATCACTATAGTTTTGGCGACTTAGAAGGTTAGGAATGTCATATAGTGACAAATATTTTGAAATTGAGATCTAATTTGGGTATACCCACAAACTCCAAGAGAAAACGTTTTTCATCGTCAACCCTCTTGATGTCACAAAGGTGACAAATTCTTTCATGCCATGATGTTTTGCGAATTGTCCAACACCAAGTTTCATTATGCAGGTGATTAGAGCTAGTTGATTCTCTTCTTTAAGATACTCAAAATAAAGAGATACTATTAATGTTCAAGATTAGGGTTAACCACTTCCTAATAATATGTTAATTTTCTTTAACCCTCTCATTTTTTATTGCACCATAAATTCTTCTTAAATTTAACTATAATAATAAATTAATATAATTCCTTAAATTAACATTATCCTATTCTAAATTCTATATTATTAAAAAACAATTTTTATCTAAATTATTATTTTTTTATTAAAAAAATAATATTTATAAATACAAAATTAGAATTATATTTTATAACATAAATTATTTCCATAAATTTCTTCATTTCTCAAATTTTAACAAACAAAATAATGTCCATATACTTATAAGTCTAAGTCTTTCATCTTTGTCTCTAATAATTATTATTTTTCTAAACAATTATCCTATATATTATTTTATTAAATATTTTAAAATGAAATACTTTTAATCTGCAATCTTAAATGTTAGGTGGGAAACTCCTTCAAATAATTTCACGTTGCATTACTATAGTGGTATTCTAATACTTTCTATTGTATATGGTGGGATGAAGACTTGTCAAGGATGAACGCACACACACATATATATTTTGAGGGAAATACTCTTTGGGAAACCCATCAAGCACTTCCCCTCATTTCAAGGTACCAAAATACTTTCTATTATATATGGTGGGGCGAAGACTTCTCAAGGATGATAACATGGAAACATATAAAGTGTGGGCACTTCCCCTCATTTCGAGGTACCAACATACTTTCTATTATATATGGTGGGGTGAAGACTTGTGAAGGATGATAACATGGACACACACACACACACACACACACACACACACACACACACACACACACACACACACTTGAGGAAACCATTGGGCACTTCCCCTCATTTAGAGGATGGTACCCAAGGTAAACCAGATTTTGTAGAAAGCTGAGGCGTTGTCGATAGTGTGCTCATTTAAGAGCTCAACATGTCACTTGTGGGAATTGAACCTGGGTGAGGGGAAAAACCCCTTAGCACAAACCACTTGGGCTAAACTCAATTGAATATGCAAAGACATATATTACCTAGTCCACGTTTTAATTTATATTTTTTTAATTAAAACTAATCCTTTATATGTCATTTAAATAGTATTATATTTTTTTATTTAAAAGTGTATAATTTTAATAGAGGTAGTTTTAGTAATTACCACAATGGATATTGGCTTTCTTGTAAACATTATTAAAGTTAAAACCATTTTTTTTATTTTAGAATAAGATCTAAAACCAATTTTGATTGGTTAAGAATTTGTCTTCCTTGGACATAAGGAAATAGGTTAATGACCCAAGACCTAGAGGCATTTGGCAAGAGTGAAA
>JASDQU010014100.1:5990-18100 GCA_032191745.1 Picea mariana
TATATATATATATATATATATATATATATATATATATATATATAAAACTGATAAATTTTGTATTAATCATATAATTTAAAAAAAAAAATTATTCTTTTATTATATTAAATTTGAATTACTGAGGAATTTTCATCACTTAACCCATGAAAAGAACTAAAACCCTCCACTCTAACAAAAAAATAATTAAGAAATATTAAAAAACACAAATATTTCTAGCACTTAATTTTACCTTAGTCCTATTATTTTTTCACGATTTAATCTTATTATTTGAGTAATTCAAAAAAATCTTAATTTATCTAAGATTGAATTTAATAGTTTTTTCATCATTTAAATTATAATTGCATACAATCTAATATTACGGAGATATGTAATTTCTTCCATGTTTAACACTCTCATTAACTCATATGTCCAATTATAACATGCAACTTTCTATTCTTAGAAACTTTGTCTTTTCCATGTTTACCATCATTAGAACTCTTTTTTTTTTCATAACACATGAATTATATTAATGAAGAAGAGGGTTATAGTCATATCCAGATAACTAATACCAAATAGAGAAGTAAGGATTTTGCAACACTATTCTTCTTCCTAAATTCAAACGGTGTGTAAATGAGGTAGAGAGGGAAACACTTCCTTTCATAGATTAACGCTTTCTTTTGTTTATTGTTATACATATTTACATATTGATTTACAAATTGTTTGCAAGGATGAATCCATCGGAAAAACAAACTTGAACTTTTGAGGAGTAGTCAAACTTTGCAAGAAAGGACTAGGATATCATTACCATATTGTAATTTACATCTATTTCCTCGATCTCTTTCTTGGATTTCCTTTCCCTCATAAGCATTGAAGAGCTTAACAACTACCTTACAATGTCATGATATGAAGGAGATTAAATTTTGCTTGATTCAACCTAAATGATTTCCTCTAAGAGCTCATCCCCGACCATACTTTCCTGATCAAGCTATTACTTCTCAAGGTCTTGCATCTATTCATTTGTGTCTTTTTTTCTTGAATTTCTCTTCATATCTTCCTCGTCTTCATTTTCTTATTGCTCCTTCTTACTTAATGCTTCATATTGATTTGCAATTTGTCTCTGCAAGTCAAGGGTGGTAATTTGGGGTTGAGTTGGGGTTGTTTTTACTTCCTTTTTTTGAAGGCTTGTATTGATCATGGTTCCTCTAACTTTGTCATTGAGCTATTTTTATCGCCTTGTTGAGCCCAAAGAACTTACATAGCTAATTACATTAGAAATTTAGAAACTAAGCCTTTCTTTCATAGTTTTCACATACTCAAGGGTTTCTTCTCACTTCACCAAAATCCCCTTAACCTTTTATCCTTTGGAAGCCTCTGTGGATGCTTAAAACATTCATTCTTTCTTCCTTATTTGAACTTTTCTTTCATCTCAAGATATAAATCAAGGTCAATTTCCAAATTGGACCCTCCTTCACCTGTTCGAACAATTGCCTTGGCTTGATTTTGTGATTGGGCCCAATTCCTCAATTGACCCTCTTATCACCTATTTGAATTGTTGTCTTCGTCTAATTCCATATCATATTTGATTCTTAAATCAAGCCCCCTATCACCTATTTGAATTGTTTCCTTGGCCTAATTTCAAAATTAGGCCCAATTCCTTAATCACGACCTTTCTCACCGGTTCAAATTACTACATTGGCCTGATTTCAAGATCAGGCCCAATCTCTCAATCAGGCCCTTTATCATCTCTTCAAACTACTTCCTTGGCCCAATTTCAAATATTGGGCCCAATTCTACAATCAATTCCCTTATCACATGTTTGAAATGTTTCCTTGACCCAATTTATAAGATTGAGCATGATTCCTCAATTGCCCCCCTTGCCACCCAAGTTTGAATGTCCAAATGTGTCTGAATGCATCTAAACGCATTCATATTTAAAGGTAGATGAAAATCTTTACTTTGAACAAGTAGGTGGACCTATCAAAAAAATGCGCCTAGCAAGGAACCTCCACATGGATAACATAACCGTATTAAGTTGGAACTCATACACATGGCCCTAATTTCATGGGATTAAGAGAGAGTGTAGCCCCAAAGTGCAAGTTAACAAAGAGTTTGGTTAATAGCAAGTGATAAATTGAAAGGTTGTTCATTGATTTCCCCAAATATGCTTTCCTAACCAAATATTGGGCATGGGTTTTCCCCGACAACATATAAGTAAGAGAGCTTTCGCTTTTAGACAAGTTTTTTTCATTTGAGAGTTTAACTTTTCAGTAGTAGAAGAGAGTGAAACAAAGGTAGAGGCCACTAGAAATTGAATATATATCTAGTGGATCGCAAATTTGTAGCAACAAATAACATTCCCCTCCTTCCACTTCTCATCTCTTTCATTCTCACTCTCAATTTAAGCATTTTTTTAGTAACAGGCTCTGTAGAGGAAAGAAATAAGGCCCAAGACAATGATTCTGTAATACCAACCACAAGTGCATTTTTTGTCGAAATATATTTTTTGGTTTCATATCTTAGACTCTATGGTCCCCAACAATGGAACCACTATTTGATAAATGAATTGTTGGATTTATTGTGAAATCAGGACTGAGGTTGTTGCCACTGATCAATAATAAATTTAAGCAATTTATACTGGTTTTTCCTCTTCATTTNATGACCTTTCTCACTGGTTCAAACTACTACATTGGCTTGATTTCAAGATCAGGCCCAATCTCTCAATCAGGCCCTTTATCATCCCTTCAAACTACTTCCTTGGCCCAATTTCAAATATTGGTCCCAATTCTACAATCAATTCCCTTATCACATGTTTGAAATGTTTACTTGACCCAATTTATAAGATTGAGCATGATTCCTCAATTGCCCCCCTTGCCACCCAAGTTTGAATGTCCAAATGTGTCTAAATGCATCTAAATGCATTCATGTTTAAAGGTAGATGAAAATATTTACTATGAATAAGTAGGTGGACCTATCAAAAAAATGCGCCTAGCAAGGAACCTCCACGTGGATAACATAACTATTAAGTTGGAACTCATACACATGGCCCTAATTTCATGGGATTAAGAGAGAGTGTAGCCCCAAAGTGTAAGTTAACAAAGAGTTTGGTTAATAGAAAGTGATAAATTGAAAGGTTGTTCATTGATTTCCCCAAATATGATTTCCTAACCAAATATTGGGCATGGGTTTTCCCCAACAACATATAAGTAAGAGAGCTTTCGCTTTTAGACAAGTTTTTTTCATTTGAGAGTTTAACTTTTCAGTAGTAGAAGAGAGTGAAACAAAGGTAGAGGCCACTAGAAATTGAATATATATCTAGTGGATCACGAATTTGTAGCAACAAATAACATTCCCCTCCTTCCACTTCTCATCTCTTTCATTCTCACTCTCAGTTTAATCATTTTTTTAGTAACACACTCTGTAGAGGAAATAAATAAGGCCCAAGACAATGATTCTGTAATACCAACCACCAGTGCATTTTTTGTCGAAATATAATTGTTGTTTCATATCTCATACTCTATGGTCCCCAACAATGGAACCACTATTTGATAAATGAATTGTTGGATTTATTGTGAAATCAGGACTGAGGTTGTTGCCACTGATCAATAATAAATTTAAGCAGTTTATACTGGTTTTTCGTCTTCATTTATTTTCTTACATAATGTTCAATAAAGTAATGGATCTATGCTTCTATTTACCATTGTTTTTCTATCTAATAAATATGTGCTAGGAAAGTAGTTATGCCTTCTCTTTTGCTCATCTTTGTTCTTTTCTAAGTTATTTTCTAGGTAGACCTATATTATGGTGCCCATTGTTCAGAAGGTCATTCCTATGGTTGAATCCTATTAAACCCCCTTGATGATTGGACTTTTTTGAATTATCTCCAAAATGAAATTCAACATCCTATTTCTATTCTAAATCGATAGTAGCGATTGAATCGATGCACCATTTTTCTCTGTTATAAATATAATCTAAGATTTGTCTATTTAAATAGGTTTTTTTTGGGTGATAGACAAGGAATCTTTCCTTAGGAAATATCGAGGGTACCCCCCTCTATCCAAAGAACTGTCTTAAAGTCATAGAGTGGCATAGGAAAGTGAATCCTACACACTATGCTCTATCATTTGGGCCTTTGGCCCCTCTATGAGAGTTAGGGGACAACCTAAGGGATGACATAGGAACTAGCGCCATTTTTGAGGAGAGAATTTTCCTTGGGATATAATGAAAAATATATTAGAAACTCCAATGTTCATCTATTTACTAGGTTTTTAACCTAGTGAATAATGATATCCAACATCTTGTGTTATTGAAGATTTCTGACTTGATGGAATGTTACTAGCAAATCTAGTGGGAAATGAAGCCCTAATCTCATTACTATTAATTATATATTCCTTAGGATGAGAAAGTAGTGTCTCTTGAGGAAAAAGTATCCCACTAATCCAGGTGGATATCGATGGCCACCCACCTAATCCAGTTGTCTCAAAAAATAGTTTTCTGGCAACTTACTATGTTTAGCATTTTTTCGGATCCTAAACTTTCGGGGTCATTTTGAGGACCCAAATGAAGTGTTTTAGGGATCAAGCACTTAAATGATAGATAAAGACTCATTTCGATCCACCAAAATGAATCGCCTCATTGATACATTTCCAATGTGCTATCATGCGCCCAAAACGGAGATTTTATGCCAAAGTTACTCCCCAAGGAAGTTGATACACCAAACTACCCAAAACGGGGTCCACAACACTCTTGGATTTTCATCTTTTGGGATTAGAGTTTTGGATTTTATTCATGTTAAAAGTCCTTTTTTGCCTCATTGTAACAATCATCCTCTTGCAAGTCAATCACATCTCTTCTTAGAGATAAGCTGCCACAATTCTAGCGAGTCTTTCACTCTATATTTCTACAGTTTTGTACATTTTGCTCATTAATAGAAATTGTGTATTACTGTATCTCTATGTTTATGGTTATATCTCTGATATATCTCTACTATATTATTGGATATCTGATATATCTATGTGCATTTCCTTATTATATCTCCGCTCTCCTTTCATCACGAAAATAATGTGGATCAGTGATATCAGAGAGGGATGCTCTTGATCATTTTTTTAGTGCATGTCTACGACGAGGTATGAGTATATAAAGTTGGGTCTTGAGCTTGTCTCACTTGAGGAAAATCACTCTCGTATGCCCAAGAAACCCTCCATTGTGGAAGAAAAGAAAAATGACGGAGAAGAAGATTTTATTAATCTGTTGCTTGAGCAAGCTCTCATGTGATAGAGGGACGAAATGATGCAGAATTTTTCCCACATCCTTCAATGCCTGCCAATAGAAGTAGGGTCATATTCATAAAGCGAACAATTTGGAGGCACCTCTCCCTTCAAAGTAAAATTTAACTTTGATATTCTCGTATTTGAAGGACAGATAGATGCGGATGCCCTAGAAAATTGGTTAAATATGCTAAAAGGTTATTTCTCTTTTCATAATTTCTCCGACATAGAAAATATCACCTTCGCACTCCTGAAGGCTCTCTCCCATGTCAAACATTGGTGGGAAACTTACTAGGATAAAATTTCCACAGAGGAGTCTGGAATATATGGGGTCGAGCCCACTTGGGATGTTTTTGTGGATGCGGTCAAGGAACAATATTACCATGTTGAAAACTATGACGACCGGTACATGAGATGGACCACACTGCGGCAAGAGAGGAGACAAGCAATGTCAGAGTTCACCAATACCTTCAGTACCTTGCACACCAAGTTGGGTATCAAAGACTCTAAACAACATTTGGCTCTGAAATACCGTGGGGATCTACACAGATACATCCAAACTTAAATGTATTTTTTGGACATCTCATCATTGGGTGCTACTTATCGATATGTTGTTAAAATCGAGTAGAAATTTAAGCACCAGAACAAGTGGGATTTCGGGTCTACAAATCCACAACAACCAAAGTATGGTAAATACGACCCTAACAACTAGCCTTCAGAAAACCAGTCCAAGCCAAAGGAAAAGAAGGGTAGCAGAAAGACGAAGAAGGACACTAGAAAATGGTGCAATTTCCACAAAATCCTCTGGCACAACACCGATGAATGTCACTCAAAATAGTCATTGGTGGTCAAGATCAAATACAAGGAGCCAAACCCTGATTAAGAATCTGATTCATAAAATACTATTAAAAGATAGATCATCACTGCAAACCCTATTGTTATTGTCGCAACCACAACAATTCAACTAGAAGAAACAACAGATCTTGAAGAGGGGGAGTTCCTTTTTCATTTACAAATGTGGGTGAAGAGGACCTCTCTGCATTTTATCTTTGATAGCGGAAGCCATAAGAACATCATCTCAACATAGGTTGTCAAATAGTTGGGATTATTGACAACACCACACCCACAACCATACAACATCAGGTGGCTTCATTAGGGACGACATCTTCATGTCAGCCAGCAATGTCAATTATCATATGGCATCCAAGGCTTCAAGGATGAGGTATTATCTGATGTTTCCCCATTGGATGTATCTGATATTCTTTTGGGCCAACCATATATGTGGAAGAGCCATGCTATTTGTGAGTCTTGGCCCCGTAGTGTCATTGTTACTCTAGTGGGTCATATCTACAGGAAACCAGAGGTATTTTCAACTATTGTCCCACCTAAATAGTGTCGCAAGGTAGTATCTCATACTAAAAAAATCATCTTCTTCATAGTCTATTAAAATGTTGAACAAAAGTGTTGGACAACTGAGAGCGGGGGGGTGAATCAATTGTCACTATGCTTAAACAATTATACCCATTTAAACTCTTTACAGAACACTTAATGACAATCACAATAATGCAGCAATAGAATATTCAACATCAATCACACAGATGAAATATACAAACACAGATATTTCCTGAGGAAACCCATAAATAGAGAAAACCACTTCTTCTTGATATGATAATTATCTTCTGTACATTATCATTCTTATGAGAACCAACTCATAATGAGGCTACCACCTTTATTTTTCAAGCTGCTACTTTCTAAGAGCACCTACTCTTTGGATTCTATAGCACCCACTAGAAGGAAGCACCAACTCCCTAAGTGTTCCAGCACCAACTGGATGGAAGCACCAACTTCCAGTCACATAGGCACCAACCTGTACAACAGAGAACAATAGTTCTCCCTTGGGCTACCCTGCCACCCTGGTGTTTTTGGCTATAACCAGATGTAAGCTACAACTCCCTGTGTTCAAGCACCCACTTGAAACTCTGAGGAAAAAAATCCTCCCTAGCACCTCCCAACCACCCTGAAATATAAAAACTTCGTTATTGAAACTTATTACAGTGATATAATGTTTATCTATAGCTTACGAGTCTCATCACTATACTGTTGCACTGATATGCTCTGCCTGCATCAGTGTCTTCCTAATTGCATTCTTCTTTGAGCTTTTTGTTCTTCTACTCTGTCTCTGGCACACGCACCTCGGCCTCCTCTTTCTTTCTCAGATATGACTTTCTATTCTATGCGCTACGCCTTTTCTCTCTCCTTCAACTGCTTCACACAGCTTGTTTTTACCTGCATCAATCACTCTCAACAACAACAACCTACTCTTCTCTATTTTGCATGTATTTATAATCCCAAGTCCTCTGCCAGATCATACAACTAACTCTTCTTCCCCTCTGGTGATTACACTGAGTCTGTTCTTCATTCATGGCTGTTATGCCAAGACTCTTTGGATTCTCTGGCAGCTACAGTCTTCGACACTTTTCCATGTGTCAATCATCTCTATGATGAGTCTTCATACCACAGACAGATACCTAGAGACTCTTCAGCTTCACTAGTAGTTATGTTTCTTGTGAGATCATCATCAGTGCCTGTTATGCTGAGATTCCTTATCCTCTCTGGCAGTCAAGACTCCTCATCTTCTCTGTCGATCACCCTGAAGCCTATTCTAATTCTCTGTGCAAAAAAATCAGTGGTTTCTGGCAGTTCCCCAGAGATCCTCTGCACTCTCATGCTCTTGGTGCCTTTTTTTCCCTTTCTGCAAAAAAAATGCACAGTGGGCGCTAGCTCTTCTGGCTAAGCCCCTTCCTTTCACGCGACCACCGACAGTGACCAAGTGCCTAACCAATAGTCATTTCATGATTTTTCATTTTAGGTGATCAACTGTGAGTCACCTTGGTTTTTCTTATTTGTGAAACTCTGAAATGGAGCCTAGCACTGCTAGCTCCTTCCCTTCTCTTCTGTTGATGTGACCACTGGTTGTGACCATAGGCCTAATCAAAAGGAGCTTCGCAATTTCGTGTTTCACAAGTTTTGTTGTGAGTCACTCTGACTCTTCCAACTCCCGATCATGAAATGGAGCCTAGAAACTTTCAAGCTCCTTCCTCCATGCGACCACCGACGGTGACCACCGGCTACGCCAATAGTCTCTTTGCGATTTTTCACTTCAGGACATTGCGAACTTCATGAATTCTCTCACCTATCTTCTCCAAATTCCCGATCCTCGAATCAGTGAATTCCTCAAGACCAGATCAACTATCTTCGATTCCCTTGCAATCAATGACTCAGATCAACTTCATGACTTCGCATTTCGTGACTTTGGAAAATAGCTTCCTCTGTGCTCCAGATTCCCGAACTCACGATTATGTTAGATCGACGGAACACAATCCTCCTTCGATTGACATCTGCGATCAAGTTGTGATTTCACGTTTCGCGACTTTGGAGGTTAGTTCACCTCTGTTCTTCCGATTCCTAAATTCTCGATATCCACGGGTGCCAAATCAATGGCTCACACTCCTTAGTGATCCAACGGTCCAGATCTCACTTTCGCGAATTCTTCGAAACTGCTCATCTGCTGCCATGTGTCTTCTGGATTGAATGGTCTAGAATTCATCTTCGAGACTCGAGACTTCGTTATTTGATGTGACAGATCAACGCTCTAGAACCCTTTGTGATCCGACGGCCCATATCATGTCGCGATTTCGCATTTTGCAAGTTGGAAGGTTTAGAGCACCTCCTTCCTTTGACTTTCCAGTCAGCAAAATTTTGATCTCTCGCCACGTGTTCTATGGAACCAATGGTCCAAATCTTATCAACATTTCATGTTTCACGATTTGGAAGGTTAGATCACTTCCTTCCTTTGACTTTCCAGTCAGTGAAATGTTGATCTCTCACCACATGTCCTCTGGATCCAACAATCCATGACTGTCCTAGATGGATGGCCAGGATTCCTTCACAACTTTGGAGTGTTGGATGACTCCTAGTCTTATCCTCCTTGCAGCTCCACCGGATCTAACGGCCCACGACGCTCCTCAATCCATGATCAACGACCCACATCTCTCCTCCTCCTGAGCTTCATTCCTCATGACTTGGAAGAATTTCTAAGTGTCAAAGGCCTCGACCTTTGATCCTTCTACGAGTCCTCATGACTTTGGGTCTCGTCTTCATTTTCTTGTCTCTGCATACTCGAGATTTGGTTTGTTGTTGTTCTCACCAGTAAACCTTCCATCATCACTCCTCTTCCTGATCTTATCTTTCATGTGTGCTCTTGCCATCAATGACAAGCACACTCCCAACTGTAAAAATGCCAACAATATCCCCCTTTGGCATTGATGGAAACCCTCAAAGGCTGCACTAGTCTGTTTGTACCTCCAATTCTAGCATTCAGACCACTCCTTTTCTCCCCCTTTGACATCAATGTCAAAGAAAAACATGCTCCCCCTAAGCTATTGTGGTACTTTTCAGAGGTATCAGATATTCAACCAACACATACTCCCCCTGATAGAATGGACTCTCTTAAGTTGATAATGTGGTCACGCCCAACTTCTGGCATAGATACTCAAATTGAGCTTGTGCAAGCAGTTTAGTGAAGATATCAACAATCTGATCTTTGGATGGAATGTAATGCACAGAAACCACAGAGTTGGTTACCTGTTCCCTCAAGAAGTGATACTTGATGGGTATATGCTTCGTCTTTAAGTGAAAGACAAGATTCTTTGACACACTAATTGCACTGGTATTATCACAATGAATTGGGATCGGTGCAATATATTTTACCTCCAAGTTTGCAATTATCTGAATCATCCATAATTCTTGGGTACAACAAGTGGCAACTACAATGTATTCAACTTCTGTGGTTGATAAGGAAATTGAACCTTGTTTCTTTCTCAACCATGAGACAAGGGAATCTCCTAAGAAGAATGCACCTCCACTCGTGCTTTTCCTTTCATCCACGCAGTTAGCCCAATCAACATCTAAATAGACTAATAGTTGAAAATTCTGATTCCTAGGATACCATAGGCCATAGTCCATTGTTCCTTTCAAGTATTTGAATATTCTTTTGACAGCTAACAAATGACTATGTTTGGGTGCGGCCTGATACCTTCCTATGTTTCCAACAACATGCATTATGTCTGGATGATATGTTGTTATGTACAAAAGGTTGCCTATCATAGATCTATATGAACTCTGATTAACATCAGGTGAATCATCATCCTTGCTTAACTTACATCGAGTGACCATAGGTGTGCTCATAGGTTTAGAATCTTCCATTTGAAACCTTTTCAACATTTCCTTTAGGTATTTTTATTGAGAAATAAATATTCCTTCAGACTTCTAAGTAATTTGCAAAACCAGAAAAAATGAAAGTTCCCCTATCATAGACATTTCAAACTCAGACTGCATGGCAGAAGAAAACCACTGTACTAGTGAAGCATTATTACTACCGAAGATGATGTCATCTACGTAGACCAAGACAATGATAAAATCATTACCCTCTGTTTTGATATATAGATTGTTGTAAATTTTTCCTCTCTTGAATCCTTTGTCTTGTAGATACGTATCCAATCTATGATACCAGGCACAAGGATGTTGTTTTAACCCATATAAGGCTTTCTTCATCTTGTAGACAAAGTTAGGGTTATCTGACAGTTGGAATCCCTCTGGTTGTTCCATATAGAATTCTTCTTTTAGATCTCCATTTAGAAAATCTGACTTGACATCCATTTGATAGACTTTAAACTTCTTATGAAAAGCATAGACAAGAAACATTCTAATAGATTCTAATCTTACTACAGGCGCAAATGTTTCATCAAAGTCTAGTCCTTATGTTTGAGCATAACCTTTGCAGACCAATCTATCTTTATTTCTTACAATATTTCCTTGCTCATTCATCTTATTTTTGTAGACCCATTTTGATCCTATTACATTTTTATCTGCTGGCCTAGAAATGAGTTCTCAAGTGTCATTCTTTTCAATCTAGTCCAGTTTCTCATTCATTGATTTTAACCAACTTACGTCTTTACTGGCCTCATTGAAGTTCTCGGGTTCTACCATGGATATGAAGGCTATATGTGATTGCTCAATGTTTTTGATTATCCTTCTCCTGGTTTGTACACTTCGTCTTTTTCACAAATTATCTGACTTGAAGGATGATTCTTTTGAGTAATTTTGGAGGAAGAATTTGATGTTGTCTACTGATTCGAGTTTACCTGAGTATTTGCATCTTTATCTGACTCAGAGTCTTCTCATTCTGATTCTTGGACCTGTTTATCTTCAACTTCATCTATATCCTTTATTGTTGATTCAGTATTGTTCACCTCTCTTACTGGAATTCCTTCATCAACTTTTATGTCAATACAATCAACCAATTTATGCAGCCTCTTATTATAGCATTTGTATCCTTTACTGTTTGTAGTGTACCCTAAGAATATGCCTTCATCATCCCTGTCATCATACTTGCCAAGGTTCTCATTATTATTTTTTATGTAGCACTTACTCCCAAAGACTTTGAAGTGTTTGATTGAAGCAGGTCTTCCATACCACAGTCCATAAGGTGTCTTGTCACTGTGTGGTCTGAGGTGGGATTTGTTAAGAACATGGATTGTTGTGTGTATTGCTTCTACCTAGTAGGTTTGACCAATGTTCTTCTTATTCATCATTGACATGGATATTTTCTACACAGTTCTGTTTTGCCTCTCAACTACTCCATTTTGTTGTGGAGTTCCTGGGATTGTGTATTCTCTCTTGATCCCATTTTTATCACAGAATTCCTTAAAATCACTTGACATAAATTCTCCTCCTCTGTTTGATCTTATTGCCATTAACCTCTTACTTGTTTGATTCTTAGTTAAAGCCTTGAATATTTTAAATTTC
>JASDQU010014100.1:27367-55523 GCA_032191745.1 Picea mariana
GGTCGTAACTTTTGCATACGATCTCCGTTTTAGGCGTGTGATAGCTCGTTGGAAAGGTATCGTCGAGGAGATTCATTTTGGGGGCTCAATAATTCCTTCAGATATCATTGAGCACCTCTATCTCAAAAAACCTTCATTTAGGCCCTCAAAATGGCCCCGGAAGTTAAACCTGCTAAAAATAGTAAATTGCCAAAATTGCTAGAAAACTATTTTGAGCCAGTCGGAAAAGGTGGGTGGCCACCGATATCCACCTGGATCACCACTGCATATCCCCGATGAGGTCTAAGTATAGAAATTTGGGTCTCAACCTTGACTCTCTTGAGGAAAATCTCTCTTGCATGCCCAAGAAACCCTCCATGGTGAAAGAAAATAAAAACAATGGAGCAAAAGATTCTATTAATTTGTTGCTTAACCAAGCTCTCACGCGACAGAGGGACAAAATGATGTAGAATTTTTCCCCCATCCTTCAATGCATGTCGATAGTAGAAAGAACGTCTTCATCAAGCATCCACTTTGGAGACACCTCTCCTTTCAAGGTACAAGTTGATTTTGATATTCCCATATTTGAAGGACAAATAGATGCGGATTCCCTAGAAAAATGGTTAAATATGCTAGGAGGTTATTTCTATTTTCATAATTTATCCAACAGGGAAAATATCACTTTCACAGTCCTTAAGGCTCTCCCCCGTGTCAAACATTGATGGGAAACTTAGTGGGAGCAAATTTGCACAGAGGATTATGAAATCTATGGGGCCGATCCCACTTGGGATTTTTTTGTGGATGCGATCAAGGAAAAATATTACCCTGTTGGAAACTATGACGAACATTACATGACATGGAACACATTGTGGCAAGAGAGGGAACAAGCAGTGTCAGAGTTCACCAATACCTTATGTACTTTGCGCAACAAGATGGGTATCAAACACTCTGAACGACAGTTGGTTCCGAAATACCATGGGGCTATACACAGATACATCCACACCGAAATGGATTTTCTGTACATCTCATCATTGGGTGTTGCTTATCGATATGTTGTTAAAATCGAGAAGAAATTTAAGCACCATAACAAGAGGGATTTTGGCCTTGCAAATACGCAACAACCAAAGTATGTTAAAGATGACCCTAAAAACTAGCCTTCATAAAACTAGTCCAAGCCACAGGAAAAGAAGGATAGAAGAAAGATTAAAAAGGGTATTGGAAAATGGTTTGATTTCCACAAAATCTCCTCGCACAGCACCGATGAATGTCTCTCAAAACAGTCATTGGTGGCCGAGATCCAATACAAGGAGCCGAATCCTGATTCAGAATCTAATTCAGAAAATATTGGTAGAAGATAGATTATCGACGCAGACCCCACTGCTACTGTCGCGACTGTAACAATTCAACTAGAAGAACCAACAGATCCTGAAGAGGGGGAACACCTTTTCCATTCACAGATGTGGGTGAAGGGGACCCCACTTCATTTTGTTTTTGATAGTGGAATCCAGAAGAACCTCATCTCAGTAGAGGTCATCAAACAGTTGGGATTGTCAACAACATCACATCTGCAACCATACAACATTGGGTGGCTTCACCAGGGACGAGATCTTTGTGTCATCCAACATTGTTGATTTTCATACAGAATCCATCCCTTCGAGGAAGAGGTATTATTTGATTTTTCCCCATTGGATGTCTGTGATGTTCTTTTGGGCTAGCCATATATGTGGAAGTTCCATGCTATTTATGAGTATCGACCTCGTAGTGTCATTGTTACTTTGGGGGGTCATCTCTATAAGATACCAGAGGTTGTTCCAACTATTTTCCCACCTAAACAATGTCGCAAGGTAGTATCTCATACTACAAAATTCAACTTCTTCATAGTCTGTTCAAAAGATGAACAAAAGAACACTGCAACCACTATAAACTCAGTCCAAGCACATTTTATCCAACATAAGCAGATCAACAAGATTGCAAAAAATCACAAAGATTCCTTTTGCACAAAGTCATCTCAGGTAGCCCGACTGATTAAAAAATTCCAACCCTTCTAACATTAGGTTCTCGACAACCTTCCACTAACCAAGTAGTACAACTTCTCCAGCAAGGAGAGCAACTCACCAAGGTCCAGATTCAACAAACACTTGCCCCTTTCCCCTCGGAAGTCAACGAAATGGAGACCATTTCTTTCTAATGAGGGAGGATTGATCCATGTGGATATCAATGGCCACCCACCTATTCCAATTTTCTCAAAAACAATTTCTCACAACTTACTATTTTTAGCACTTTTTTGGTTCCTAAACTTCCAGGGCCATTTTTAGGGCCTAAATTTTTTTTTGGGGGGGGATCGATCACCTAAAAGATAATTGAAGGATCTTATTTATCCCTAAAAATTAATCTCCTTGTCAATACCTTTCCAACAATCTATCGTGCACCCTAAATGGATATCGTATGCCAAAGTTACACCCCTAGGAAGTTGATACACCAAACTACCGAAAACGGGGTCCAAAACAATGTTGGCTTTTCATCTTCTAGGGTTAGGTTTTTGGATTTTATTTATGTTAAAAGGTATTTGGAGCCTCATTTTAAAAATCATCCTATTTCGAATGCGAGTAGCCATCACATCTCTTCTCAGAGATAAGATCCCACCATTCTAGCGAGTCTTTCACTATGTATTTCTACAGTTTTGTACATTTTGTTCATTAAGAGAAATTGTGTATTACTGTATCTCTGTGTTTATGGTTATATATCTAATATATCTCTACATATTATTGGATATTTTTTATATCTTTGTACATTTCTTTATTATATATCTTCTCTCATTTCATGCCAAAAATACAGACCATCGACGCAGAACCAACTATTATTATCGTGACCGCAACAATTCAAATAGAAGAACCAACAGATCCTTAAGAGGGAAAGCTCCTTTTTCATTCACAGATGTGGGTGAAGGGGAGATGTGGGTGAAGGAGACCCCACTGCATTTTATTGTTGATAGAGAAATCCATAAAAACCTCATCTAAGCATAGGTTGTCAAACAGTTGGGATTAGTGACAAGAACACACCCGCAACCATACAACATCAGTTGGCTTCACTAGGGACGAGATCTCCATGTCAGCTAGCAGTGTCGATTTTCATACGACATCCAACCCTTAAACGATGAGGGATTATGTGATGTTTCCCCATTGGATGTCTATGATATTATTTTGGTCCAACCATATTTGTGGAAGCACCATGATATTTATGAGTCTCGACCCCATAGTGTCAATGTTACTCTAGGGGGTCATCTCTAAAGTATACCATAGGTAGTTCCAACTACTGTCCCACCTAAATAGTGTTGCAAGGTAGTATCTCGTACTAAAAAAATTAGCTTCTTCACTGTCTGTTCGAAAGTTGAACAGAAGAACACCGCATCCACTGCAATCTTAATATAAGCACCTTCTATCCAACAGAAGCAGGTTGAAAAGATTGCAACAAAGTGCAAAGATTCCTTTTGCACATAGTCATCTCAGGTATCCCGATTGGTTGAAAAGGTCCAACCCTTCCAAAATCAGGTTCTCGACAACCTTCCACAAACCAAGCAACACAACTTCTATAGCAAGGAAAGCAACTCACAAAGGTCTAGATTCAATAAACACTTCCCCCTCTCTCCTAGAAACTCAACTCAATGGATACCATTGCTTCCTAAGGAGGGAGGATTTATCTCAGTGGATATCGTTGGCCACCTACCTATTCCAATTGGCTCAAAACAGTTTTATGGAAATTTACTATTTTTAGTAGTTTTTCGATTACTAAACTTCTGGGGCTATTTTGAAGGCCTAAATGGAGTTTTTTCATGATCGAGCACCTAAATTAAACTCAAATATATTATTACAATCCATAAAATTAATTTCCTCATCAATTCCTTTCCAACGATGTATCATGCACCCCAAACGAAGATCGTATGCCAAAGTTACGCCCCCAGGAAGTTGATACACCACAAAATTGTTGGCTTTTCATCTTCCAGGGTTAGGGTTTTGGATTTTATTTATGTTAAAAGGACTTTATAGCCTCGTTGTAACAATCATCCTCTTGCGAATGTGAGTATCCATCACATATCTTCTCAGAGATAAGCTACCACCATTCTAGCGAGTCTTTCACTATGTATTTCTACAATTTTGTACATTTTGCTCATTAATAGAAATTGTGTATTATTGTATCTCCGTGTTTAAGGTTATATATCTAATATATCTCTGTTGTGTTATTGGATATCTAATATATCTCTATACATTTTTTATTATATCTTCTCTCTCATTTCGTGTCGAAAATGATATGGACCACTGGTATCAGAGCAGGCTGCTCTTGATCATTTTTTTCAATGCATGTCACCGATGAGGTCCTAGTATAGCAAGTTGGGTCTTGATATTGTCTCTCTTGAGGAAAATCTCTCTCGCACACCCAAGAAAACCTCCACGGTGGAAGAAAAGAAATATGACGGAGCAGAAGATTCTATTAATCTATTGCTTGAGCAATCTCTCACACATCAGAGGGACGAAATGATCAAGAATTTTTCCCACATCCTTCAATGCCTTTTGATAGAAGCATGCATGTCTTCATCAAGCATCCACTTTGGGGGAACCTCACCTTTCAAGGTACAAGTTGATTTTGATATTCTCATATTTGAGGGATAGATAGATACAAATGCCCTAGATAAATGGTTAAATTTGCTAGAAGGTTATTTCTTTGTTCATAATTTCTCCAATAGGGAAAAGATCACCTTTGCACTCATTAAGGCTCTCCCCTATGTCAAACATTGGTGGGAAACTTACTGGGAGAAAATTTCCACATAGGAGTTTATAATATATGGGGTCGAACCCACTTGGCATTTTTTGTGGATGCGGTCAAGGAACAATATTACCTTGTTGGAAACTATGATGACCAGTACATGAGATGGACCACACTACGTCAAGAGAGGGGACAAGAAGTTCCAGAATTCACCAATTATTTCCATACCTTTCGCACCAAGCTATGTATAAAAGACTTCAAATGACATTTAATTTTGAAATACCATGAGGCTCTACACGGATACATCGAAACTAAAATGGATATTCTAGACATCTCATCACCGAGTGTTGCTTATTGATATGATGTTAAAATCAAGCTGAAATTTAAGCACTAGAACAAGTGGGATTTCGGGTATGAAAATATGAAACAACCAAATTATGGTAAAGACTACCCTAACAACTAGCTTTCATAAAACCAGTCCAAGCCACAGGAAAAGAAGGGTAGCGGAAAAATGAAGAAGGACACTAGAAAATGGTGTGATTTCCACAAAAGCCCCTTGCAAAACACTGATAAATGTCTCTCAAAATAGTCATTGGTGGCCAATATCAAAGACAAGGAGCCAAACCCTGATTCAAAATCTGATTCAGAAAATACTGGTAGAAGACAGATCATCGACACAGAGCCCACTACTATTTTCACAACTGAAACAATTCAACTAGAAAAACTAGCATATCCTGAAGAGGGGGAGCACCTTTTTCATTCACAGATGTGGGTGAAGGGAAACCCAGTACATTTTATTGTTGATAATAGAAGCCAGAAGAACCTCATCTCAACATAGGTCGTCAAACATTTGGTATTGTCAACAACACCACACCCACATCCATGCAACATTAGGTGGCTTTTCCAGCGACAAGATATTTGTGTTAGCCAGCAGTGTCAATTTTGATATGCCATAAAAGGCTTAAAGGACGAGGTATTATGTGATGTTTCCCCATTGGATGTCTGTGATGTTCTTTTGGGCCAACCATATATGTGGAAGTGCCATGATATGTATGAGTCTTGACCCCGTAGTGTCATTTTTACTCTGGGGGTAGTCTCTACAGGATACTAGAGGTAGTTCCAACTACTATCCCACCTAAACAGTGTCACAAGGTAGTATCTCATACTAAAAAAATTGACTTCTTCACAGTCTATTCAAAAGTTGAACATAAGAACACCGCAACCACTGCAGCCTCAATCCAAGCACCTTATATCCAACAGAATAAGGTCAATAAGATTGCAACAAAGAGGAAAGATTCCTTCTTCACACAGTCAACTCAGGTTTCCCAACTGGTTAAAAATTTCCAACCATTCCAACATCAAATTCTTGACAACCTTCCACAAACCAAGCAACACAATTTCTCTAGCAAGGCAAGCAGCTCACCGAGGTCCAGATTCAACAAATGCTTCCCCCTCTCCCCTGGGAACTCAACACAATGGAGACCATTGATTCCTAAGGAGAGAGGATTTATCTAGGTTGATATCGGTGGCCACCCAACCATTCCATTTGGCTTAAAATAATTTTCTAGCAACTTACTATTTTTAGTAGTTTTTCGGTTCCTAAAATTATGGGGCCATTTTGATGATCTAAATGATTTTTTTTCAGGATAAAGCACCTGATTGATACTCGAAGGCTCTAATTGAGCCCCCAAAATGAATATCCTTGTTGATACCTTTCCAATGAGCTATCATGTTCCCCAAACGAAGATCGTATGCCAAAGTTACGCCCTCGGGAAGTTGATACACCAAACTACCCTAAATGGGGTGCACAAAACTGTTGGATTTTCATATTTCGAAGTTAAGGTTTTGGATTTTATTTATGTTAAAATTCCTTTGGAGTCTCATTGTAACAATCAACCTCTTGCAATTCCGAGTAGCCGTCACATCTTTTATCTGAGATAAGCTACCACCATTCTAGCAAGTCTTTGACTCTGTATTTCTATAATTTTGCACATTTCGCTCATTAATAGAAATTGTGTATTACTGTATCTCTGTGTTTATGGTTATATCTTTGCTATATTATTGGACATCTAATACATATCTATACATTTCTTTATTATATCTCTGCTCTGATTTTGTGCTGAAAATAATCTGGATCACTCATGTGGAAACTCCACATCCATCTCGTAGTGTTGGATTGAGGTCCGATCAATGTATATTTATTCAATGGATATCTCTTTATTGACACCATCTATTTAGGTTGAGTTTCTATGTACGTTTTTCTTGCATAGTTTTTAAAATCTCATCTTGAAAGTCCTCACCACCTCTTTGATTAAAAATCTTGGAAAATACCCTTCTCACAACTACATTTTTACTTAAATGCATACCATGTCAATATTTATTGATATAGGATGTTATTTCTCCATTTTCTATCCCTAAAATGTTATGCTCAAAGACCCCTAACATTCAAAACCATGATTCATCATTTGCACTAGTTCTCACCATGACCAACAATCAACCTAACTATGTCAACCCTTGGCTAGTTGCATGATATGAAACCCTAATCTTTATTACAACGCTTTAGCCTTTGCCTAATGTATATTTGAAAACCCTTCCAAAGTTCAGTGTAAGTGACTCTAGATATGGTAATGAACATATCATATAATTTTAGAATTTCATTGATAGTCTCCTTGTTGAGCATGAAGATGTTTTCATATGTCTCTTTGTACATTCCTTGGAAGGGGATGCTAGATCCTAGTTTAGGCATTTGACAACCAACTCCATTATATCCACTTGGAAGAACGTGCATGATCATTTGCTATGTAGGTGGGGAAAGAGAAAGGTTCCTTTCCAAATTTTACAAAAAATGATTCTTTAAGGGAGGAGGACCTAAAAGGTGAAACAAAATTCAATGATAGGTTTCTTAAGTATTATCATTGAATCCTTGAGGATGTTAGGTCTTCATACGTTCCTTCCACATTGAATTATACTATTTCCCAAAGGTATTATATTTCACTATAACTCATAGAAAAGAATTCATCAAATATTGATTCCATGTTTGATGATGCATTATAGTTGGAAGGAAACATGTTGGCTTCTAAATTGTTGGCCTCCTCTCATCCCCTTTCTCCCAAGGAAAGTGAATGGGAGAAAGAATCTAAGGCTCGATTGTATACTCTTGACATAGTGGATTCTTGTTTACATGAAGTTCTCTTCACATTGTCAGTATATGAATAAGATGAGAGGGAATCATTTGGGGTTACATTGAAATTGAAAAATTAGTTGTCAAAGGAATCCTCTAAGCCCACTACATATATAGAAAAACAATTTTAGTATAATGGTCCATTAAATATTGATGAAGTGGGGGTGTTCATAAATTCTAAAGGGCACAATCAAGGTGAAAAAAAATTCGGACCAACATATCAGCTTAAGGAAGAAATTGTTAGTGCCAATGGAAATTGGTCACTTTTCGTCATTTACAAAAATAGTTGGTAGCCAAATGATAAAATAAAATAAGAGGGTGATTTTTCACTCATTTTTCATGGAACTCATGACACATTTAATGACAATATTGATCTCCTAAAATATATTGTTGTTAATGAATGATCATCATATTCTAGTGATGACCTATAAATTGCTAACCAAGAAGGAAATGATTTCGAGCACCAAAACTCCAAACATGATGAAGACAATGGCCAATGCTCCATGGTTGATGAGAAAGTATATTTAGTTTCTCTCAATCACAATGAGGAAAAAATTATCGTAAATCTCCAACCTAATCATGAAGGAGGAAGGGACATTCAACTTCAATAAGAATATTTCCAAGGAAACCATATTAGTGAGGATTTCCAAGGAAACCATAACAATGAAGAACATAAAGGTAACTATAACAAAAAAGAAGAGTATCTCCCTAGATATGAAGCTGGAGATGGGGAAATGTTTTTGCAAGAATTAGAACATCTGATCTTGAAATTTGATGGTACCCTTGATAATAACGGTGATACTGAGAAGAGAAGGGTGGATTATACATTTGAGTATCCAATGAAAAGTGAAAATTTGACCTTCATTGAAAAATATGATTTTCCATTTGCATTTACTTTTGAGCCTAAATGCATTGGAGTGATTCTTCAGGAAGACCTAGTTACAACATGGATGCATGAGACTTTACATAAAGCAAAAAAGAAAATAAAAATTTGGAGATGGGTAATTAATTCATTGTTTCCTCTATTTCCACTCATTTCCATCGTGCTTTCAATGTTTCTCTAATCGTGTTTGTTCCTCAAGTAGTGCTTTCCCCTCTTGGGTGTATATTTTTTTCAATGGGGATGTTGTGCCTTCTCTTTTTTCTTCCAAAATCCCAATGACATTTTCCATCCTATCATCCCTATGCATGCACAAGTTTCATATATTTATCAAATGGTGTACATGGTTCCATTGGTAGTATCATGTCACCTAATGGGTTCACTTGTTAGAAAGGTTAGATCGGTAGGTTTTTGTTTTTCTTGATCAATTACTCTTAGCCTTTTAAAAATTATATTTATCTTCATAAAGATATTCCACTGTCCAAAAGTAGAGTTTGAGAAGAAGTAAATTGTGTACTCAACCTAATGGATTAAGGAATCGGTCTGGTAAACCTAGAGTCATATAAACAACTAACTTGGCCCAATTTCAAGATCAGGTGCCATTCCTCAATTGGGTCCTTTATTACCCATTTGAAATATTGCCTTGGCCTAATTCTAATGATCATGCATGAATCCTCAATTGGGCCTCTTATCACTTGTTCGAACTACTACCTTGGCCAAATTTCAAATATCAATCCTAGTTCCTCGATCGGCCCCCTTATTTCCTATTTGAACTATTTTCTTGTCCCAATTTCAAAGATCAATCTCAATTCCTCAATAGGGCCCCTTGCCACCTAAGTTTGAATGTGTTTGAATGCATTCATATTTAAAGGAAAATGAACATCCGTACATCAAAGAAGTAGATGGAATTATGAAGATAAGACACCTACCAAGGAATATCCACGTCAAAAACAAAATAATTTTAATTTGTAACTTGCACAAGTGGCCCTAATTTCATGGGATTAAGAGAGAGCGGTGGCCCCAAAGCACAATTTAACAAAGAGTTTGGTTGTTAGCCTATAGAAAATTGAAATTTTTCTCACTGATTTCCCTAAAGATCCTTTCCTAACCAATTTTTTCCCCCAAAGGATGTACATGTAAGAAATATTTATCTTCTACACATGATGTTTTTTCACATGAGAGTTCAATTTTTCAGCAACTAAAGAGGGAAAAAGAGGTAGAGGCCATCAAAAATTGAATATATTCTTAGAACATCATGGTTTTCCAAAAAAAAAATAGAATTCTCCTCCTTTTACTTCTCATATCTTTCATTCTCATTCCCTTTGTAAGAAATTTTTCAGTAACAAGCTCTGTAAAGAGAAGAAATAAGGCCCAAGATGGTGATTTTTTAATCTCAAACCTAATGCATTGTTTGTCTAAATAGAATGGTTTTTAGATATGAGACTCTATAGTCCCCGACATTGGAACTACTATTTGATAAATGACATGTTGGTTGTATTGTGAAATTAGGACCGAGGTTGTTGCCACTAGTCAATAATAAAGTCGAGCAAGTGATGTTGGTTTTTTTTCTTCATTTCCTATCTTAGGTAATGTTGAATAAATTAAGGGATCTATTATTGTCTTACCCATTGCTTTTCTATCTGATAAATATGTGCTAGGAGAGTATCCATGCCTCCTCCTTTGCTCATATTTGTTATTTTCTAAGTTATTTTCCAAGCAAAACTAGATTATGGTGCCCATGGTTCATAACATCATTGTTGGTTGTTTTCCACTTGCGCAAATCCTTATTAACGTTGGGGGGTTGATGAACTAGGGTTCATCCATATTTGACCCAAAAAAGCCCCAAGACTCCTACATATTAATCCTTATTCGAGGTTGAAGAAGGTCTCACCTGAGACACCGGGAGGATCACAGAGACCATCTAGTCTTGTGTCTATGATGAAGAGTTAATTACACATGAATCCATTCAGGTCAGCATTCACACATTGCATTGAATTATTCTTAAGAACTAAAAACATGAAACATCATCACATACATTTATTTGACATACGAACAACACATCATAGAAAATAAATAATTTCATCGTTATTGTGTTCATTCAACCATTCACATGCATACATTAAGTAACTCATCAATTGATAACAACAAATCCCTGCACTCTTATACATTTCCCCAGTTTTACATTACATAGCACCATGTGATTTATTTCATACTCTACATACATTATATACCCATACTTACAACTAGATACATTACAAAACATAGGCTCAGAGAGAGCTCAAGGGAATTGAAAACAACTCCCAATTGATGGCTAACCAACTAAGTAGCTAACTGACCAATCCAACCCTTTCTCTATCGCCATTGCTCCCTTTATTTCCTTCCCTTCTCTAGCACGTAGTTGCTTTCGGTTCTGCTCCACTAGCTCTATTGACTATCAGCCTCGCATGCTTCTATCACCCACATGCATTCCATGTAGCCTATCTAGAATCACAACAAACTTAACTACCTTTCCAGTTCATCTCCTTACTTCTCCACAATCTCTCATGCTACATGAAGTAATCATTCGGGAAGATTTCTTGAAGATTCTTTTCTTTATTCCTGCATGCATACAATGTCTTCTTAACTTATGGAGCACATTGGAAAAACTCGGATGAGTGCATATTAGAAAAAAATAGACTGGTGTGCATGGACTGGCACACGCGTCTCATGTCATCTACTATGTAGTTTCTTGAGTGCACATAAAACTAAAATCAAGGAACAACTTCATTTGTGCATGCACATGATCTTTACCCAAAACATTGGTTGCCAACAAGCCCCCACCACTATTATTTGGTGAGCCAATTTCCTCATGGAGTGACTGATTCAATGGACAAAACCATCTTCATGAGCTCTTGAAGGAACTCCTTGAATTGGTTATTAGACTCATGGAGAGTGTCATGAAGTTCTTGGGTGAGTGGAAAAACTTCATCTACATCAATTGTTGTGGCCTTAGGGGCTATTAGGTCCATTGTATCCATATTCCGAATCAAGGGGGTGGCAACGACATGCACATCTATCAACTGAGTATAAAATATTAAGGCCTTATTGACCGAAATAGTGTCTAACTCCAAAATGATTTGTTTCTCAGCCCCAACAATAACAATATCCTTATTTTTGGTTACAATAGCTTCCATCACAACTTGGTTCTCATCGAGAGGTAGAAAATCCAAGCTACGTTTTTGTTGGGCGATCTTAGCCTCTACCACGCAAAAAATTTCATTAATAGAAGTTAATTTCGGGGGACTTTGAAAATGGTTCCACAATGTGAATCTAAATTTGACCACCCCCAAAAAGTTCTCCAATCTATTTAGACTGTCCCAAACAATTATTTTAGTTGTTTTAATATTCTTCTACAACTATGTCTCCTCCAAAATTAGTTGTTGAATCCACGCGCGAAGTGTTGTATTTTGAGATTCCAAAAGTTAAATGTGCTCAATAACCACTTTGATTTTTTATGGTGCCAGAATCTTTGGTTGTACCTATTTAGGGTTACATACCTGTGAATAAGCTTCATCCAAGGTGGTGAATAATTTGGCGCGAATAGCTAGGGTAGATTCATACTGGGCCTTGGTTTCTCTATGCACAGTGACCTCAAAAAGATGAAAGGCCTGGAGATATTGTCAAGCAGATTCAATCTCCTCACACACATGTGATTCCTACTCCATCTGGGACCTAGTGTCTACATGAATTGAAATTTCCTGGTTAAATTGAAGGTGTAGTTGCAAATCCTCTTAGGTGAGAGTTTGGTTTCTCTCCTCGTGCTTGTAGAGTATGGTAGTGACAAAACTCTGTAGCTCAACAGTAAATACCCATGAAAGGTAAATATCTATCTTAATTGAGTCAGAGAGGACCATGACAAGAAGGTTGAAACTAAGAATTTTTCTTTTTCTCATTCCCAGAGTGGAAATAAATTGGTGGCCTTGAGGCGAAGATCCTGTTGGTGAGGGTAAAGCCAGTTGTTGACACAGTGAGTCAAAATTCCCCACCATATCATTCTAAAAAATTATCTATCTAAATAATTGAGCACAAATCCCCTTCATCAATTTGGGTACATGTCATCTAGAATATGGTGTTGGAGAGCCAGCCTATAACTGCTTCATGGTATTTGTGTATCAACTTTTTCCTGAACTCTGACTGGGCCGAAGGAGATGGAACCTGTTTTTCGATTGGAGTTGCAAGAGGTGAGGGCGGATGGTCCTCTTTTGTGTTAGGATTAAGTTTGATAGGGGAGGGACCTAAGTTTTGGAATATCGTTTATGTTTATTGAGTCTTGACTCCCTCATCTTCTTCTTCAAACCCACCATCGCTTTGTGTCCACTCCTCTAAATGGGTTGACCCATGTTCCTTGGAACCAAAATTTGTAGCTTGGATGAAACAAACTTATCTCGACATTGTGTAGCATCCACAACCCATTTTGTTCCTATGATTCCTTGGTTCTCACCTCAAACTGATCTTGGACCTCAAAGAAGGGAGGTTGGTAGTCGATCAGCCATACAGTGACACCATCTAGGATGTCCCTTTCTGTAATGTAGAAGGGGAGCTTGGCCTTTGTCTTGTCATTGGTTTCATGAGGAGAAATGAAAACATTGTGAAAATCGCATTTGAAATCAAGATAATTGACATACCTTATGATAAGTGGCATCCAGAAGTGAACCCTCTCATCGAAGGAAGCGATTAATTTTGTGAACCACTTTTGGAAGGATTTTGTGATATGGTCCTATACTTCAGGGTCCTTGCAGTGTTGGAGATTCAAGAACAAGGGGGAAACGAACAATGGGGTACCCTCCACATCTATTTCATATCTCAGTGGTGGTTTCCACAACACCATACCTAATAGAAGGATGACCTAGTTGTAATGAAACTCTTTTCCCGAATATTAAGCATCAAGGCAGTCGAAAATAAACTCATCCAAAAAGTATTGAGCCCAAGCCATGTGAGTTCCTTCAACACACCACTCCATGGTGAGGAACACCCAGAGAGTGCATTCATCTTTGTAAAATTTGCATATGATCTTGCATGACAGTAACTGCATTGCAAACCATACTATTGGATCATTAATATCAGGGATTATAACCCCATGCTTCCCTCTGCATATGCCAAACTAGGAGTATACTTCCTCCTTATCTGTGTCTTTCACTTTGAGGGTATCCATTGGATCTTCACAATAGGTGGGAAGGCAGGAAACATTGTGCATCATGTTCTAATTAATGAATTAAGGTTGGTACAACCATAGGTACCCCCCATGTACTCTAGTGATGAGGAATCAAACAAATTCTTGAACCATTGGGGCACAACCAAAATGTGGGAACTTGAGCAATTTAAGGACGCCCAATTTCCATAGAGGCTTCTCCCATTCTTGAGTATCCATGTTTTCGGTACCATCTTCTTTATGTATGATGGATGTATATTTACCGTAATGTAGTTCAAGCAACTGATTAGGGTTCCTCGCATTATAATCAACACATTTGAGTAGGGGGACCTTTCCAAACATTATCCCTTGATAATGTACTCCATATGGTATTACTGGATCGAGAATAGATTGTTCCTTCATTGCCTTAGAATTCATCTATGGTTGGGTTTTGTTTAAGGATTCCATGCCAGATATGGGGACTATCTTATGAAGGTATAAAATCACGGATCGCCAATGAGGTTATGCACTTTTGTTCTTGAATGACTACTAATATTGGAATTTCAGAAAAGAGGGAGAAGTATTGAGCCACAACACTCCACTCATCCAAAATATAATGGAAAAATAATGGCCCATTCCATTCATTGAGTGTGGAGTTATTGTTCAATCCCTTTCGTGATGTTGGTGGTACCACCTTCCATTCAAGTTGTTGAATTCGTCGTGCTAGACACAGATCAAGTGTTGTAGTTTTAATGCTACGATTTTTGTCATCCATCATAATTAACTCCTTCTTTATTATAAATTGGGAAAATCATCCTCCTTTCAGCTACATTAATGATCCCATCTTTCTGAAATTGGATGAAATCGAATTGATGTAACTACATGTCACATCGACCACTATTACCAAAAATATTATTTTTCACTGAATCTTTTGGGATGATGATGATGTGTATGGATCTGTACATGCATGAGTCTTATTCTTTGGGGGTATTGTGCATGATTCCTATGCACCCCTTCATTTTTTCAACATCTATTAATTGGTCGCAACAACCCCTGGTGAGTCGCGATGATTCTTCACACATGCCCAACCAATCAGTTTCCACCATGTAGGAACTGGACTTTAACTGGATGGATCTGGTGGCATCCACTGACTAACCACTAGTTCCATACTCATGTGCATCTCATATGTTAACTCAGTGGGTTTGAATAGGATTGAATGGGTGGACATATTTTCCAGTACAACATATTGAGTATCCATTTCCATCCTTCAAGCACACGGCTCCCTTACTTGTCCAATAGAAAATAAAGGAACCAAGGGGACAAAGTCCTTTATCAATAGCATGCACTCGACTTTTAGGTAACTACTTCACACCTCCCACTACTACTTGGATATCTAATGCATGTCACAAGAACATGTGTACCGACAGATATCTACCCCGGATCTAAATCTTTCTCTCATCGAATATTCCACAACTTTCCACTCACATGGATTTTCTCAATTCTCTTCCCACCATTGCAAATGTAAATTTTCTATTAGCATTGTATCGAGGGTGCATACCCGATGGTGTTTGGTAATGTGTTGTATCTAGAAAATAAACACATCCATTGGATTTGACCCATCGAATTGGTAGGAATTGAATTCTTCTTTGTGCACTTTAGTGGTAATGCAGGTGCATCACCTTGTTGAGACTTCATAAATCTTGTTATGTCACCATTCCATGGCATCTTCTAAATTAATATCATATGACTTCATGCTCCTCCAACTCAGTTCCCCATCCACTGTGGGATTGAAATAACCTTCCCTTCTCCCCGTGATATTGTATATATTTTCAATAACTGAGCTTTGTGCATCCTCACATACTAGCTCATTGTATCTATCCCCTTCATAAGGATCCAAAGGAACAATCATGCATAGGGTGTCCATATCAAATGACACATGTCACGTTTTCATATTCAACACAATATTTTTGTTGAAGGCCTAATCAATGCTAGGTAGTGTATCATATGGATTAGAATCATCCATGATATCTATCACTTCAAAATCAGCCTTCATCTTTACCCCCTCTATATTCAATTTGACTTTCTCCAATCATCCTATAGGGTAGATTTTGTATTGATTTTCCAACCTAAGATGAATGAGCGACCAAATCAAGTTTGGTTTACCCTTCAATTCCCATGAATTATTTGGTAGTATTTTCACATAGAAATCCATATCCAACATGACCGCATACATTTCATAACTACCAAGTTTAGTTGTCATCTTGGACTCCCTTCCTGTGCGATTTTGCTTATTGACTTGGAACACATCACTTTCTGGTAGGGGGGATGATATATATTTATATGTCCCTTCTTCCCCCATGCATGTTGTTGAGTATCCATTTTGACACCTCTCTTACCCTATATTATCATCTATTTGAGCCTATTTTACCTATGCTATGTGTATATAATTGACTGTTTCCTCCACAAATTCACTTGATGACCTTGTCCATGTGCATAGAGAGGTAACTTATGATTAAGGTATGATTTGTTTAGTTTTCTTGATTAAATTCAATTAAATGATTGATTATGTATGTTCCTAATCACTTTAACTCTTAATAAGCTTCATCCGGTACTTCACTAATCTGGTACTGCAACCATAGCATGATAAGATACCCTGTCTGATCCAGTACCAATGCTCCACCTATTTCGGTACCAATGTTCCAACTATTCTGGTACTCCACATCACATCCGATACCAACTTAACATTGCATCTAATACCATCACACTTGGCATTGTATCTGGTACCAGTCTTGCACATGTTTCGGTACTGCCTTTGCACCTGATCTGGTACTCATGGTCATGATCGTGCTCATCTGGTACTAAAACCCTGTCTATAGAATTCTAGTACCAACATTCCGGTAATATATTTTCACCTCAATTTCCGAGAAGATAAAGATGAATATCAAAATTTGGGGACATCGGTTTTGTCCAGAGTAGAGTTTTCATGTATACAAGTGAGATATAATTCCCATATATCACACTTGTGGACCTCCATCTCTGGGGGAACGATTCATCCTAAATCATTGCCAATTTTCCAAAAATTCTAGGATCATGCCCAGATTCGTGGGAAATGCATTTCCTTGATTAGGTAATGGTTGTACTCGACCTCCATTGATGGAAAAAAATTTTGATTTGATTTTTCATGGATTGGATTGTCTAGATCCAAATTTGTAATGTAAAAAGTATATAAATTGAGTGATGGCTCTAAGCCAAGGGGAGGAATTATTATGTTGCGGATTGGATTTCTGAGCAGACTCATTTTGTAAATTTACTTGTTGAAGATTAATGGAAGTTTGAATTCAATGATCCTGTGTGTGTTTTAGAATTTAGCATCTCTTGATCCAAAATCTTCCATGTTGGCATCGACAAGGGCTATCCGATCTAGCTTGGTAAGATCATTGTAAATTATTAGTATAGATTTTTATTTCCTGCACTTGTTGTTTTTATTTCATTTTTTATTTCACTATTCTAATTGATTGCAATGTGTGGCAGTACAGAAACAATTGAGCGTCCATCATTTGCATTACATGAGCCAACAAATGGATCATCTCATTAAAAGCCTTGTTTCTTGTGTAGGAATGAAATAGCTTTTCATAATTCTCAAGTTGCATTGATTTATTTTCTTAGTGTCATTTGTTTGAAAAAGTGTGCAAAATTAGATAGGGATTACTTGCAAGTTATTATTGAATTGAGTTGTTACAGGAAATGAGATCAAGACCTCCATCTCTCACATACATGTGATTATAATGGAGTGTTTATACTCTGCCTGGTAGTTCTTTTAGCTCAGTTAAGTTTCCAGAATGTTAATGAGTGATTGTGTGTTTGTTTCAGGAGATAGACTCATAGCCCATATCTATCTTTCATGAGCCTATAATGAGAAGATCTATTCCCTGAACAATAATTTTGAGTTATACATTTGTTGATCAATTTTGCTTTCTGGATTTTGAAATGAGTGGAGAATGTTATTTGAAAAAGTGTGAAAACAGAGCATCTTTTTATTGATTCTTTATTGATTAAGATATACTCATCAAACATAGATAAACCACATGTTTCTGACAAATATAGTGCATCAACTCTACCAATTATGAATCTCGGTCGATAATTTATGTTTGGTAGTATATTATGCATATAATTGCACCAACATTTTGGCGTCGTTGCCGAGCAGTTGTAAACGATAATAGGTAGTATTTGAATAACATTGTTTTAATGGTTTTGGATTGGTTTTATGGATGACCTAAGGGTGAAGAGAAGATGGTAAGACATGAGGGAAGATCCCACACATCCACTTTGGTGGGGTTTCTCCAAAGTTAGGTTATCCTCTCTTCTTTTAGTGCAAGTGTTTTTTTCCTTCTTTTATGCAAAATTGTGTTTTCATGATGGGCTAGCTTGTGCAAACAGATAACCTAGTGATAGTAGGGTCCCAGTAACGCAAGGAGTTCAAGTTTGGTGTGATATATTTTTGCAAATAGTTTTAATTTCTTAGTTTTAAAATCCAAATCTTTGATGATAAATCATTTTTGGGGTACTGTAAGAACCCCCGAGTACTAATTTGTGTTGCGAGACAAGGATAATCAACTAGCTAGAGTAATTCAAGGATGATCAAGAGCTTGAATAATGTTCCTCCAAGAACTTTCTCACATTCTAGCAGCAGTTGGGATATCCACCTCTCAGTAAGAGCATATATTGACAACGGTCAAGAATTTAGTTGTCTCTCCACAAGAAGATTTAGAAGTCCTGTCAGATTCCTCTTGTCAATTTGTTGAGGAGAATAAATAATCATGGATAGAATTCAATGGAGAGAAACCAGTGGAACTCGAGATTGAGAAGTCCTTAGCATGCCTCTCAGCAGATCATATATGTACTCCAAAGACCAATCATCTTGAAGAAGATAATATGCATAGCATGGTAGAGGAAGACATTTAGTGTGACCTAAACAAAGAAGAGAAACAAGAATATAGTGATCCCATTGAAATATGATTTCAATTAGTTATTAGGTAACAACACTCTTTTAATTTTCATTATTTCTTGATCTCATCATCAAAGCAGTTGGTCCTTCATGCTCCGGTATGCATTAAAATTTATCTTTTAAACCCGAGTATGGATATATTTCTAACCCTGTTACGCACATGGATTCACTGGAAGTATTCCTATACTTGAAGGACATTTTCTTTTGTTCAATTAAAGTAGGATAGGTAAATAAATAAATAAATTTTGCACATAAGTACAATGCAACATATATTTCATACTTTTCATAAATGGGAATGCCAAAAGTTAATAAAGCAATCGGTTTAAAATCTTTTGTTCATATAGTAGATTTCTTTCTAAAATTTATGATAATTTTGTTTGGAATATTATGAGAAGGGAATCTCTTCATCCTCCGAATGCACACACAATATTGGAAGGGTTTCAAAAGCAGAGAAGGCATTCTTGTCAACAGAAGCTAACACTTAAGGGAGTGCTTCATGACCTATTTCTTCAAATTTCTTCTTTTTCCTTAAGTTGTTAAAAATGATGCATTCGTGCTTTATCATTACCTATCTAATTTAAGACCACTATTTCACAAGGATGATCAATTAAGTGATATTTTTAATAGCAATTAAAACTGAATGTTAATTCCAAACTATTTTATTCATAGCTAATAATTAAACTTTTGACATTTTCCCTAAATTTTTTGTTTGTAAGCATTAATAAAATTCTAGTTTTAATTAGTTCTATTGGTTTGTTTTTAGTAGATGTTCGAAATATTCTGAGCAACCTTTTTTTTAGTGTCTCACATTGTTTGCATGAGGCCATGAAAAACCTCTGGCATGGGGGAGTGGTTGTTGATACAGTAATAGTTAGGTTTATTTTTGTAGTAAAAAGGAAATGGCAACATGAGCAGTGACCAACCTGGTTCCAAGAGAGGAGGATTTTGAATCTCAACATGTGGTCATCCAACTACAGAGCACCTTCTTGTTACCCAGTCATTGAATTCTTTTTCTTTATTTCTCTAACACTTCCACTGCAAATTCAGAGTTCCTATATCTAGTGTTCGTATTTGTTTCACCTACATGGTCTTTTAGTAGAATCGAATCACAGGTACTCTGCCATAGCATTAGAAAACACTAGCAACTTCTATAAAGAGTATCCTACAAAGTTCCAAACTACATATCACTACCCCCAGGTACCTTGTCCAAATTCACTTTGAGTACCGGAATACCATTTTGTGATGGTCTGGTACTGGATAACATCTTTGCGCTCATCTAGTACTGGAAAAACTTTGTGTTCGTCCAGTACTGGGAAAAAATTGGCATTCATCCGGTACTGTGGGCCAAACTCTATGTTCATCCGATACTATGGGAGAAAATCTACGTTCATCAGGTACTGTGGAAGAAGGTCTGCATTCATCTAGTACTGGGAAAATATATGCACTCATCTGGTACATGGAAAAAAAATTTGGGTTCATCTAGTACTAAGGTGATCCAATACTGTTAATGAGGTGTTGGTAGTCCTTATCCTATATTCAAAGTTTTCGTTGCTCGATTTAAATGCTTCAAGTAATAGGACGTATAAAATCAACATTTTTTTTGTTTTATTACAGAATTAGACTAATTATGTATTAAACATGTGGTTAATATCAATTATTGCATGCTCCCTACCATGAACTTATGCAATCCCTCATATACATCTCCTCATATAGAAATCATTCATCTTGTCACTTTGTTTGTTCCCCCTATTGCTTATTTTCATTTTTTTGTTCCGGTACTACTCTGTTCCGGTAATGCTCTGTTCTGGTACTGCAAAATTATGTTCCAGTATTGTTCTGTTCTGGTACTGCTTTGTTCTAGTACTGTTTTGTTCCGGTACTGTAGAATCTTGTTCTGGTACTGTCCTATTCTTGTACTATCTATTATGGTATTGCAGAAACATGTTCTGATACCAATTAACAATCTGGTACTTATGCCAAGGTGATATGATCTTTGTCCTATGCTTAACATTGTTTTCACTTCAGGTAATTGGAGGTATGGGATAATATTTTCATGTTCTTTCTATCAAGGATCATTTAAGTCTTGTGTTGAATTGTTCTTTACTCTCATGTACATATTCCTCCTAAATTTCTACACTCACCCCTAAATGAATCATCCTTGCTATCCTTTAAGAAGATATTTTCACATTTAGCTCTATATGATAATGGGTGCACCTGTCTTATGACCTCATCATTTTGAAAAAAGTGATTGCTAATTGAAATATCCATTGAAAAGTGGTGACACCATTATGTCTAATACTAACCTAGTTTATTCAACAAGTTATTATCCAAGTTTCTCTTGGGAGGTATTGATGAAAACCTCATGTGGTAGACCGCCCTTGCAAAACCTCAATGAAATTTCATGAGAACCCTAATAGGATTAACTAGAAGGACCTCTTAGTCATTATCTGAGATGTTCCATTATACATTGAATAGTTGAGATTTAAGTCTAATGTGGATGATTTCCACCTTGGGATAATTGCAAGCAGTTAATTATGTGCCTAATAACTCTAAAACACTCTCATACCACCTGCCTTCCTTATACTCTAAAAATGTCAATGAAGAGTATACATCATTCTAAATCTTTTGAGTAATATAATAAAAAGGAAGTATCATGAAGTACAAGTAAACCCGCTGAGGTACTGAACAGGCTTGCTGGCAGCGGGGCCATGCTTGTATGGTACTAAGGTAAACCTATCGGGGTACTGAACATGCCTGCTGGAAGCGGGGCTATGCCAGGTAAAGGGAGTTGAAAAACATAAAGTGGCACACCTATAACTGAACAAAAACCCTTGGGTCTCATTATGAAGAAATCATTATTAAATCAATGCTATGAAACCGGAATACCATTTCCATTATTATCATACTCTTCTTTCCAATGTGTTGATTCAAGTTGAATGTTGCATCTTTATATAGATTACCTATATATCTTCACCATTGATACATTAATGGCTGTGCATTAATTGCATAAGGAAGTATCTCATGTAATGTATGTGACCTTGTCATTATAAATCTTGATGAAGAACCCTTGTATCCAGTATGAGTTAATATTATTTTGGTTGTTTCTTGATGTAAGTTATGGATTTAGTGTGTTAAGGATTGAGTATGATTCATTGTTATTTCCATAATTGTGTTTAGTGTGTTATATATGGGGAATTATGTTATATTTTGTGGTCATGTGTATTGTAACATTGTGGGCTTATATAGAGTTCGATTATAATAATGTAATGATGTCCTTTCTTGATCAATAATGGATGTTGATTATTGCATGTAACACTCGATACCCATAAACACTTGATTTTTTGTTGTTGTTAAATGATTTGTGCAACTCATAGGATATGATGCCTTTCTCTTATAATGGCTAAAGAAGAACAAGAGGAACGATTGTTAACACATAAAATTGAGATGATCAGGTTGTAATGATCTATGTTTATTGAATGATGATGCTTTAGTCATTTGAATAGCTTAGAATTTGTTACATTGGCTACTTGGTGAGCTTGTTTGTTGATGACTAGAAAGTGTTAAACAATGCTATCAAACACTAAATTTCTTTAAAAAAAATTGGAACTAGAGATGGTAATAAGAGGGAGTGAAGTCCAAGCCACTACAATCTACATTGCCTAGTTTTTATTATTAACTTTTTAACAAAAGTTGCACATTTTAAGATTCTTTAAGTTGATTTTTCCATCATTTTAGGATAATATTGTATGGAAATATATGATGCATGCATGGAGGATTCACCCTATTCACCAATATCTTATCACATTCATTCATAAAGGGGATTTTTTTAATTATGAAAAATATAGTCAATATATTGTTGATTAAGGGATTTTTCCCTTGTGATCATGGGTCGTAATCACAACAGAGCAAGATCAAGTGGAAGAGATAATTGTCTCCACACAATGAAAAGAACACAAAAACCAAAGAAAATAACTACCTTAATTAGGATGAGGTACGTATAGAGAGGAGAAACGAAGGTGCACATTTTTCTCCCTTTTGATGTTGATCCATGCTCCAATTCATCAAAGATATCCTGATCTTATGCTGTAATCAACCTGCAAGACATATGCAAACTAGGGTTGCGACGAAAGTAGCTATACAATCATAAACATGTGCATGTAATATGTCAGATTCAAAGTAAGCATACAGATAAATGTACAATGAAGACAAATCTGGGGGAAAACAAGCTCTTTTATTACCAACAAGTGGAAAAGGTAAGTTACAACCTTGTCTGGCCTTAGGCACCATATTGAAGCCAACTATCTAGGTTCCTCCGAGAATATTCAATCATCAATTCAATCGATAAATATCTTTCTCAATGAATCAAATAGGGATCAGGAGACACCCTATAGTCATATAAAAGGAGAAAGAAGCTCTAGAAAAGAAGTTTCCATATTAAAGGGGATGTTGGTTAGAGAATATAGGGAAAGGAGGCTTGCTATTTGTTGGCATCATAACTTTGCACCAAGGGACTTGTCCTGTATTTATCTCTCCATGGTTGTTTTATATCTTCCCAAAGAGGTTTGGGGAGTTGAATTTCATTTTGTACGGGAAAGGGTCATTGGGAAATGATCCCAACCAAAAAAACCCGCTCGAAAACACATGATTATTTAATTTTTCACCAAAAATGAGGGCATTCGCAGGTTGCAGTGAGGAAAGGCGCATATGTCCACGTGTTTCACTAGGGAAACCTGCAGATATGATCTTAAATCATGTTTTTTAGATGATTTTGGAGGTGAATTTTAGGGAAAATTCTAGTAAGCATTGGGAAAGGGTTTGACCATGACACAAAAGCATAGGTGTGGCTTTTTGTTCTATAAAATATGCCCCCTAATATGTGAGGTTAGAAGGGAAAAATGATGGATGAAATACATTGTGAACTCTAAGAGGTGAGGATGCATCAAAGTATCCACAGAGGTTCCCGAACAATTGATCCAAAAAGAAATAACCGTCAACAAATATCAAGCAAGATTTATGTTTCCTAAGTTGGGAATACCCATGCTCAGGATTGATAAAGCATGGTCACCAAAGAAAATACATTGCATATCCATGGTACATATGAAAGTGTGACTAATGACCATGGCCACGAACAACACACAATGGATCCATGTGATAAATATAAAGTAGCAAGAATGGCCATGAAAAATACACAATGGATGAATATCAAAGTAGATCATAGTCACAAAGAGATACACAGTGGAGCTATGTCTCAAGATAAAGAACAAAGGATATACGAAACCAAGAGAATAAACAAATTGATCCTATGCAAGTACCAAAGTCTGTGAGGTGGCACCATATGAATCTGGAAGGAGCATAAAAGAGGTGGCACTCATATGTCACCCAAAGTCTTCACAACGATTCGTCATGGTACAAGTCTACACTATGTGAATAGAGGAGTTGAAGTCAAACACAATGAGGCATCATTTGATTACTATTCATTGATGCATACTGTTAACAAACATGAGACAAACCACCGATAATGATGATGGGAGTCAAGGTACCATGGTACTATCTAACTAGTGTGAATAAATGAGTTGGTGTCAAACACCTGGTAGAAACTATCATGCAGGGGCCATTGATGTATTCCCATTATCAACAATGAGGTAACCTACCACTAATGACTACAAGACCCAAGGTACAAAAAATATCTCTATATCCCTCTCCCAGAGCAAGATGTGTCGAAGTCGATGGGAGGGAACCTGCTAGAAGGAAGGCATTAAGGCATCTCCCATCATCCAACACAAGGGGTGGTGGAAATCCAAAGATTTGGAAGAGATCAAACGAAGAGACTAATACTTTTGATGATGATACTTGACTTGGGAAGGTCAGTTTGCAAGATCAAAGGCTAACCACAAAATGATCAACATAGGTTGAAAACTTTCCTTTGAACATAAGCATGATAGATTATGTGACTTGTGCAACATGACTATAAATTGGGATATATTTGTGACACAAGTGGCATAAAAAAACACTCCATATAGTTGGAAGCATAACCAACCGGGGGAGAAAAAACTCAAACCAAGATAAAGTCTCCTAAAGCCATACTAAACCCAAAATGATGAGATATTGACTCAAGATTGTGCTTTTTTCAAGGGAGACAAGACTGTTGCCAATAAAAGAGATAGATTTTTTCCCATTATTATTATTATTATTATTATTATTTGTCTTTTTCATGTTATAGAAGCCTAAAAAGGAATAAAATAATGCTTATTGTACAGTGGAGGAAATAAGTGTCGTGGGCAAGCAAAATAGTTCCATATCGCAAGGAACATACCTATGCTTAATGCAAGAAAATCATGTGCAGGATAAGGTCACTTGGGGAAATGTCTCCTCTAGGGATAAGGTGTTGATAGGAATGCATAGGAAATTGGTTCAACGACAGGAAATTGAAGCCAACATTAGGCCTAAAACCGTGAGCAATCAATGTGCAAATGCAGATACATCTCAACTTTGGAAATTAAACTTCCCATAATGGTTGTTTTTGTAAGTTTAGTCTCCAAGGTATGAAAAAGAATAAAATCATACCAAGGAGAACTCTTATGGTCACAGTAGGGCCAAAGTATTCCTTTTTTTGTATATAGACCAATCGGTCTGGAAAAGGGTTAAACTTATATCGAAAAGACGCCTCTTCAAAAACTTTTTAATGAGTGTGACAGAGACAAGATCACTCAGTTATATTTTCAATTTTAAGGAGTATGAAAAGATATTAACTATGGACTCCCTCGTACTTTTTCATAAATTTAGTCCCTTGAGCCCGAAAACGTATAAAACATAACTCAGGGGAACTCTTCTCTCTCATAGACTAGATTATTCATTTTTTATAAGTAGTCTTGTCCAGACCGAAAAAGGGGTAAACTTATGTTGGATAAACGTTCCTTCAGATCCATTTAACGATTGTACAAGGAACAACGACACTCGACAATATTTTCAATTTTAAGGAGTATGAAAAGAGATTAACTATGGAATTCATAATGTTGTTTAAGGAGAAACATGTAAGATAGGGGTCCCACAGGAAAAAGCCATAATGAGAGAGATTAAGAAGTATGAAATTCAAATGCAAACTCATGACGAGACTAAACAAGACCCTCTAGCCTAGACACAAAATTGTAGCATGAGTGCCATAATGAAAAAGGATTATATGTTAGAGCTCCCATGCAAGGTGTTATCGCTCCAAGAGTCACCCCCAGACTGCAAATGGGAGTAAGCTTGGTAACATTAAATTTGTTTCAAGTGGTTTTAATGTCGGGAGTCAGGACAAGACTACAAAGAAAGGAAAATATAATAGAGGTCATTGTAGATCAGTCTTGGACCATTAGGCTATGGAGTCATAAGTATCATGCATAATGAAGGAATTTAAACTGCCTATCAGACAAAGGATTTATGTGGTGATGAAGAAAAGGAAAAAGAAAATTGTCTAAGTAATAAATAGTGAAACATGGGCAAGATGACAGAATATCCTCTACCAGCTCAGGAATCCATAGATCAAACATGATACATCCAAAAAAGAAGAAAAAAAACAAATGTCTGAGTGATAAATGGTGAAATATGGGAAATATGACAGGAGATCCTCTACCACCTCAGGAATCCATAGATCAAATATTCTACATCCAGACAAGAAGAATAAAAACAAACGTCTAAGTGATAAATGATGAAAGATGGGAAAGATGACAATAGATCCTCTACCGCCTCAGGAATCCATAGATAAAAGATGCTACATCCAAACAAGAAGAAAGACAACAAACGTCTGAGTGATAAACGATGAAATATGGGCAAGATGAAAATGGATCCTATACCACCTCAGGAATCCATAGATCAAAGATGCTACATCCATACAAGAAAAACAGAACAACATGTAAACTAAGAAGACAGTCTGATAAAACAACTCAAAGGAATCTCCAATAACATAATATTTACAATCCATTCCCCTCAGGATTACAAACTCAAAAATACAGTGCTCTGCTCCTAAAACTATATCGTCTCTCTAGCCTCTAAACCCCCCATTTTACAAATTATTAATGCACCTATTTATACTCATATCAGTGGACACCCGCTAGGAATGTGATCTGGCCATCCCATCCAAGGCTTTTTGTCTGCACATCTGATCCGAATGATTTTCGGCACGAAATGAGAGCGGAGATATAATAAATAAATGCACAGATATATTGCAGATATTCAATAATATAAAAAAATGTATCATAGATGCAACCATAAACACATATATATAGTAATGCACGATTTATATTAATGAAAGAAATGTACAGAGACTGTAAAAATACAGTTTGAAAGACTCGCTAGAATGGTGGCAGCTTATCTCTAAGAAGAGATGTGGCGGCTACTCACATTCACAAGAAGATGATTACAATGAGGATCTGAAGGTATTTTTACAATAAACATGAATTTCAAAAACCCTATACATCCAAAAACCTAACCCTAGGAGATGAAGCACCAAAATTCATGTGGGCCCCGTTTGGGTAAGTTAGTACATCAACTTCCTGGGGTCATAACTTTTGCATACGATCTCCGTTTTAGGCGCATGATAGCCCGTTGGAAATGTATCATCAAGGAGATTCATTTCAGAGGTAATCATGAAGGTACTTCCATATTTCTCCCCATTTTCCCAAAAACGTCATTAAGGGCCTCAAAATGGCCCCAAAAGTTAAAAACTGCTAAAAATAGTAACTTACCAAAATTGCTAGAAAATTGTTTTGAGCCAGTTGGAAAAGGTAGGTGGCCACCGATATCCACCTGAATCAATCCTACCTCCTTAGGAAGCAATGGTATCCATTGCATTGAGTGCCCAGGGGAGAGGGAAAAAAATTTGTTGAATCTGAATCTTGGTGAGTTGCTTGCCTTACTGGAGACATCGTGCTGCTCATGTTGTGGAAGTTTGTCATGAACCTGTTGAGGTTGAGGTTGTTCAATAGGTAGAGCTACATGAGAGGATGGTGTGAAGAAGGAATATTTGCGCTTTGCTACAACCTTGTTGACCTACTTATGTTGGATAGAAGGTGCTTGGGGCGAGGCTGTAGTGGTTGTAGTGTCCTTTTGTTCCCCTTTTGAACAAGTTGTGAAGAAGCTCAATTTTGTAGTATGAGATGCTACCTTGTGACACTGTTTAGGTGGAACAATAGTCGAAACTACCTCTGG
>JASDQU010014100.1:55573-65810 GCA_032191745.1 Picea mariana
ATGCCATATGAAAATCGGCACTACTGGTTGACACGAAGATCTCGTCCTTGGCGAAGCCACCCGATGTTGTATGGTTGTGGGTGTGGTGTTGTCAACAATCCCAAATGTTTGATGACCTCTGCTAAGATGAGGTTCTTATGTCTTCCACTATCAACAATAAAATGCAGTGGGGTCCTCTTCACCCAGTTTTGTGAATGAAAAAGGTGTTCCCCCTCTTTTAGATCTGTTGGTTCTTCTGGTTGAATTGTTGCGGTCACGACAATAGCAATGGGATCTACGTCGATAATCTATCTTTTACCGGTATTTTCAGAATCAAATTCTGAAACAAGGTTCGGCTCCTTCTCTTTGATCTCAACTACGAATGAATGTTTTGAGAGACATTCATCGGTTTTGTGCCAGGGGATTTTTTGGAAATCACACCATTTTCCGGTGTCCTTGTTTGTCTTCCCGTGACCCTTCTTTTCCTGTGGCCTAGACTAGTTTTTGGGAGACTGTTTGTTAGGGTCGTCTTTGTCATACTTTGGTTTTTGCATATTTACAGACCCGAACTCCCGTTTGTTCTGGTGCTTAAATTTCTGCTCAATTTTAACAGCATATCAATAAGCAGCACCGAGTGATGAGATGTCCAAAAAATCCATTTCAGTTTGGATGTATCTGTGTAGAGCCCCACGGTATTTCAGAACCAAATGTCATTCATATTCTTTGATACCCATCTTGCTGCGCAAGGTATGGAAGGTATTGGTGAACTCCGAAACTTCTTGGCCCCTCTCTTGCTGCAGTGTGGTCCTCTCATGTACTGGTCCTCATAGTTTCCAATAGGGTAATATTGTTCCTTTACCGCATCCACAAAAAAATCCCAAGTGGGCTCGGCCCCATATATTCCAGACTTATCTGTGGAACTTTGCTCCCAGTAAGTTTTCCACCAATGTTTGACATGGGGGAGAGATTTAAGGAGTGTGAAGGTGACCTTTTCCCTTTCGTAAAAATGGTGAATAGAGAAATAACCATCTAGCAGATTTAACCATTTGTCTAGGGAATCTGCATCTATCTGACCTTCAAATATGGGAATATCAAAATTAACATGTACCTTGAAAGGAGAGGTGCTTCCAAAGTGGTTGTTTGATGAATATGCACCTGTTTCTATCGACAGGCATTGAAGGATGTGGGAAAAATTCTCCATCATTTCATCCCTCTATCGCATGAGAGCTTGTTCAAGCAACATATTTATAGGATCGTCTACTCTCTCATTTTTATTTTCTTCTGCCATGGAGGGTTTATTGGGCATGTGAGAGCGATTTTCTTCAAGAGAGACAAGCTCGAGACCCAAATTTCTATACTCAAACCTCATCGGGGACATGCACTGAAAAAAAAGATCAAGAGCAGCCTGCTCTGATGCCATTGATCTGGATTATTTTCAGCATGAAATGAGAGCATAGATATAATAAAGAAATGCACAGAGATATCATGAATATTCAATAATATAACATAAATGTATCAAAGATGCAACCATAAACACAGATATATAGTAATACACGATTTCTATAAATGAAATAAATGTACAGAGACTGTAAAAATACAGAGTGAAAGACTTGCTAGAATGGTGGCAACTTATCTCTGGGAAGAGATGTGACGGCTACTCGCATTCACAAGAAGATGATTACAATGAGGCTCTGAAGGCATTTTTAAAATAAACAGAAATTCCAAAAACCCTAGACATCCAAAAACCTAAACCTAGGAGATGAAGCGCCAAAAGTCATGTGGGCCCCGTTTGGATCAGTTAGTACATCAACTTCCCAGGGTCGTAACTTTTGCATACGATCTTTGTTTTAGGCGCATGATATCTCGTTGGAAAGGTATCATTGAGGAGATTCATTTTGGAGGAAATGGTAAAGGAACTTCCATATTGCTCTCCATTTTCCCAAAAACATCGTTTAGGGCCTCAAAATGGCCCGAGAAGTTAAAAACTACTAAAAATAGTAAATTACCAAAATTGCCAGAAAATTGTTTTGAGCCAATTGGAAAAGGTGGGTGGCCACTGATATCCACCTGGATCAATGTTATTTTGTCAAATTCTGTGTGTATCCTTCTATCAGATGCAATCTCAGATCAGTATAGGCCTACAAGAAGAATCCGTCCATTGTGGTACCTTGGGCTGACAATCCTATATCTACAGCCAGACCCTCCATGCTTTTTATTTATGGGGTGATTCGAGGTTTAAACCACCACTCCCTTGCTTAATAAATGATAAATTATTGGGATCGGGACGAGGATTTGACACCTAGAAGGCCGCCACGTGCTTCTCATGGATTGGGCGCTAAATAAACATGTGATTTTGGGCCACAAAAGTCAATCCTTATTCATTGGTTGAACCCTCCTCGGGATCGGAACGTGGTTTGACGACTAGGGGGTGGCCACGTGTTTTCCTTGGATATGAAATTATATGGGCATGTGATTTCTGGGCCGTCGAAAGTGGTTTGGACCCACACCACTTTCGGGCCCGAAATGCACCATCTTCCACCACGTAGCCTCCCCGCGATACCGTGGCTTAGATTTAGTCCCACCTTTGGATTTTAACGCTCGTGTAGCTTGTGTTACCGAAATGAGTGGTGGTCGTTGATCTGGCCACGATATTTTATCTGGGAGAGCCGGTTATTTTAGTGCCCCTGCCAAAGCTACCTTGCGGCACTGTTTAGGTAGAACAATAGTCGAAACTACCTCTGGTATTCTGTAGAGATGACCCCCTGGAGAAACAATGACAATGCAGGGTCAAGACTCATAAACAGCATGGTGTCTCCATATAAATAGCTTGCCCAAGAGAACATCACAGACATCCAGTGGGGAAACATCACATAATACCTCATCCTTGAAGGGTTGGATGCCATATGAAAATCGGCACTACTGGTTGACACGAAGATCTCGTCCTTGGCGAAGCCACCTGATGTTGTATGGTTGTGGGTGTGGTGTTGTCAACAATCCCAAATGTTTGATGACCTCTGCTAAGATGAGGTTCTTATGTCTTCCACTATCAACAATAAAATGCAGTGGGGTCCCCTTCACCCAGTTTTGTAAATGAAAAAGGTGCTCCCCCTCTTTTAGATCTGTTGCTTCTTTTGGTTGAATTGTTGCGGTCGTGACAATAGCAATGGGATCTGTGTCGATAATCTATCTTTTACTGGTATTTTCAGAATCAGATTCTGAAACAAGGTTCAGCTCCTTCTCTTTGATCTTGACTACCAATGAATGTTTTGAGAGACATTCATTGGTGTTGTGCCAGGGGATTTTGTGGAAATCACACCATTTTACGGTGTCCTTGTTTGTCTTCACGTGACCCTTCTTTTCCTGTGGCTTGGACTAGTTTTCAGGAGACTGTTTGTTAGGGTCATCTTTGTCATACTTTGGTTTTTGTGTATTTACAGACCCAAACTCTCATTTGTTCCGGTGCTTAAATTTCTTCTCGATTTTAACAGCATATCAATAAGAAGCACCGAGTGATGAGATGTCAAAAAAATCCATTTCAGTTTGGATGTATCTGTGTAGAGCCCCACGGTATTTCAGAACCAAATGTCATTCATATTCTTTGATACCCATCTTGCTGCGCAAGGTATGGAAGGTATTGGTGAACTCCAGAACTTCTTGGCCCCTCTCTTGTTGCAGTGTGGTCCATCTCATGTATTGGTCCTCATAGTTGCCAACAGGGTAATATTGTTCCTTTATCGCATCCACAAAAAAATCCCAAGTGGGCTCGACCCCATATATTCCAGACTTATCTGTGGAACTTTGCTCCCAGTAAGTTTTCCACCAATGTTTGACATGGGGGAGAGCTTTAAGGAGTGTGCAGGTGATATTTTCCCTTTCGTAAAAATGGTGAGAAGAGAAATAACCGTCCAGCAGATTTAACCATTTGTCTAGGGAATCTGCATCTATCTGACCTTCAAATATGGGAATATCAAAATTAACATGTACCTTGAAAGGAGAGGTGCTTCCAAAGTGGTTGTTTGATGAATATGCACCCGTCTCTATCGACAGGCGTTGAAGGATGTGGGAAAAATTCTTCATCATTTCGTCCATCTGTCGCGTGAGAGCTTGCTCAAGCAACATATTTATAGGATCGTCTACTCCCTCATTTTTCTTTTCTTCCACCATGGAGGGTTTCTTGGGCATGTGAGAGTGATTTTCTTCAAGAGAGACAAGCTCGAAATCCAAATTTCTATACTCAGACCTCATCGGGGACATGCACTGAAAAAAAAGATAAAGAGCAGCCTGCTCTGATACCATTGATCCGGATTATTTTCGGCACGAAATGAGAGCATAGATATAATAAAGAAATGCACAGAGATATCGTGAATATTCAATAATATAACATAAATGTATCAAATATGCAACCATAAACACATATATATAGTAATACACGATTTCTATTAATGAAATAAGTGTACAGAGACTGTAAAAATACAGAGTGAAAGACTTGCTAGAATGGTGGCAACTTATCTCTGAGAAGAGATGTGACGGCTACTCGCATTCACAAGAAGATGATTACAATGAGGCTCTGAAGGCCTTTTTAAAATAAACAGAAATTCAAAAAACCCTAGACATCCAAAAACCTAACCCTAGGAGATGAAGCGCCAAAAGTCATGTGGGCCCCATTTGGATCAGTTAGTACATCAACTTCCCGGAGTCGTAACTTTTGCACACGATCTTCGTTTTAGGCGCATGATAGCCCATTGGAAAGGTATTGTCGAGGAGATTCATTTTGGATGAAATGGTAAAGGAAATTCGATATCGCTCTCCATTTTCTCAAAAATGTTGTTTAGGGCCTCAAAATGGCCCCGAAAGTTAAAAACTGCTAAAAATAGTAAATTACCAAAATTGCCAGAAAATTGTTTTGAGCCAATTGGAAAAGGTGGGTGGCCAACGATATCCACCTGGATCAATTTTATTTTGTCAGATTGTGTGTGTATCATTCTATCAGATGCAATATCAGATCAGTATGGGCCTACAAGAAGAATTCGTCCATTGTGGTACCTTGGGTTGAAAATCCTATATCTACGGCCAAACCCTCCATGCTTTTTATTTATGGGGTGATTCGAGGTTTAAACCACCATTCCCTTGCTTAATAAATGATAAATTATTGGGATAGGGAAGAGGATTTGACACCTAAAAGGCTGCCACGTGCTGCTCATGGATTGGGTGCTAAATAAACATGTGATTTTGGGCTACAAAAGTCATTCCTTATTCATTGGTTGAACCCTCCTCGGGATCAGAACGTGGTTTGACGAATAGGGGGTGGCCACGTGTTTTCCTTGGATATGAAATTATATGGCATGTGATTTCTGGGCCGTCGAAAGCGGTTTGGAACCACACCACTTTCGGGGCCAAAATGCACCATCTTCCACCACGTAGCCTCCCCACAATACCGTGGTTTAGATTTTGTCCCACCTTTGGATTTTAACGCTCATGTAGCTTGTGTTGCCGAAATGAGTGGTGGTCGTTGATCTGGCCACGATCTTTTATCTGGGAGAGTCGGTTATTTTAGTGCCCCCACCAAAGCTTTATCTTCCCATCAAATATGGAATTTTTCCAACCTCGCTCAAAGATGGCACTAAACTGAACTGCGTAGGGGATCTTTGTTGCTGCAAAATGTACCCGCCTACTGACTGTGCTCATGGATATCACCTACAACACTGAACAACTTCATGTGATAATATTGGCTCCACAGGGGATGGCATGCTCCCTATGAGCTGCCAAGAATGAGTAGTTCTAGTGCCTTAGCTTTTGGGTTGTGGAGTCGAGCTCAAATGTATTTTTTTGGAGATGACAGGCTGACATGTGCACTACTCAACTTAAAAAAGGAAACAAACACAAATTCTCCAAAAGGATCTTATTTATGTACAATCCTAAACAAATCGATTTTACAGTGCGCTAGGTGAAAACAAACTTCCACGAGAGCCATTCAATTAACTTCCTAAGTGAAAACTTATTTACTTTGTCACTCATCAACAAGGGACAATAAAACTATGACAGCAAATTAATTACATTCTTCATATTTCCTCCTAATGATGAAGGTAAGATAAAGCTTGAAGGATTCAATACATTGAGGAAATGCAACTCCATGTACTTCCATATAGGGTCAAAAAATATGTGATAAAACCTACTAGGTTGGTAACAAAAAGCCTTCTCTACTTTACAACTGCTCACATATGGGTGAATGTATGTGGCAAACATAGGTAAGTGAAAGGATGATGTAGGTTATTGATCCACTTCCCTTTTTCCTTATCTGATAACATCTGCTACCTGATGGAAAGAAATCTCCTCGTGTATATCAATGAGTGGTTGTTTCTCCTTAACATGCTTCTCTTGGTAAAAGATTTCATTTTCATCGGAAGGCTGGCTACATCAAAGCATGAAACCCTAGAACATGTTCACGAGGGTTGTCATTCTCAACTTCATAAAATCTTGGCAGCAACTCTTTCCATTCATCAATTTGAGGCACAGGATGTGGATAACCAACTATGGTTGAGAAATTTAGTGGGGAAAACCTCCTGGACAAGATAGCCTCCATAGCCATTTGATTTGTCTCCTTCCAATGGAGTCACCAACAGATTCTGAATATTGGAGCTGCCATTGTGAAAGATAAGCAGTAAGAGAAATGTGTCCATCTTCAGTTCACCATCTAAAACTAGATCTCCTCATTGACATTCTCCCAGGGAATATATTTTCACTTCCATCCCTGGCAAAGACTCCATTAATGTTATCGCTCCAAGATTCACCCCCAGACTGCAAATGGGAGTAAGCCTGGTAACATTGAATTTTTTTTCAAGTGGGTTTAACGTCGGGAGTCAGGAAAAGACTACAAAGAAAGGAAAAGATAACATAGGTCACTACAGATCAGTCCTGGACCGTTGGGCTATGGATTCATGAGTATCGTGCATAATGAAGGCATTTAAACTGCCTATCAGACAAAGGATTTATGCGGTGATGAAGAGAAGGAAAACATAATGTGTCTGAGTAATAAACAGTGAAACATGGGCAAGATGACAATAGATCCTCTATCACCTCAGAAATCCATAGATCAAAGATGCTACATCCAGACAAGAAGAAAAACAACAAACGTCTGAGTGATAAACGATGAAATATGGGCAAGATGACAACAGATCGTCTACCACCTCAGGAATCTATAGATCAAATATGTTGCATCCAAACAAGAATAAAAACAACAAATGTCTAAGTGATAAATGATGAAATATGGAAAAGATGACATCAGATCCTCCACCACCTCAAGAATCTATAGATCAAAGATGCTACATCCAGAAAAGAAAAAGAGAACCGGATGTAAACTAGGAAGACAGTCTGATAAAACAACTCGAATGAATCTTCAATAACATAATATTTACAATCCATTCCCCTCAAGATTACAAACTAAAAAATATAGTGCCCTTCTCCTAAATCTCTCTCAGCTCTCCAGCCTCTAAACCCCCCCTTTTACAAATTCTTAATGAACCTATTTATACTCAGATTAGTGGAAAACCGCTAGGAATGTGATCTGGCCATCCCATCCAATGTTTTTTCGTTAATGCATCCTTCTGTTAGACTATGCATGTATCCTTCTATTAGACGCAAGCTCATATCAGTACGGGCGTACAAGAAGAAATCGTCCATCGTGGTACCTTGGGTTGACAGTCCTGTATCTACGACTAGACCCTCCATGATTTCTATTTATGCGGTGAGTTGAGGTTTCAACCACCACTCCCTCACTTAATAACTGATATTTTCTTGGGATCATGACGAGGATTTGACGCCTAGAAGGCTGCCACATGTTTCTCACGGATTGGGCACTAAATAAGCATGTGATTTTGGGCCGCAAAATTCATTCCTTGTTCATTGGTTGAATACTTCTAGTGATCGAAATGCGGTCTGACAACTAGGGGGTGGCCACGTGTTATCCTTGGATATGCCATTATACGGGCATGTGATTTCGAGGCTGTCAAAAGTGGTTTGGACCCACACCTCTTTCAGGCCCGATACCACGATTGGGATTTATGCCCGCCTTTGGATTTTAACGCTCGTGTAGCTTTTGGCACCGAAATGACTGGTGGTCATTGATCTGGCCACGATCTATGATCTAGGCGCGTTGGCTATTTTAGAGCCCCCATCAAAGCTTTATTCACCCACCAACTATGGAATTCCTCCAACCTTGCTCAAAGATAGTGCTAAACTAAACTGTGCAAGAGATCTCCATTGTTGCAAACTGCACCCGCCTATTGATTGTGCTCATGGTTGTCACCTGCGACCCTAAAAAACTTCATATGATAACAGAAGGTAGGCTCTACCATCATTTGAATGATGCTTTAAGAAGAAAGAAAGGTTTCACCATTCATTGATGGGGTTGACTCTAGTTTTATATGGTAATGGTAACTGAAAATGCAATAGTTTGAGTGAAATGCACCCTAACCTAAATGCCATTTGTAAACAAATTACCTACCCAGAGTCTTGTACAATAATTTTCTAATCAATGAGAAAGGTATCAGAGAGAAAAGTCCTGAGACCTGCAAAAAATGACGATAATGCTACAAAATTTGATCATTAGTTGAAAATTTGGAGAAAATAAGGAAACTTTAGAAAGTGGGTTTTAAAAATTTTAATAAATTTTGGTATAATTACCCAATTACCATTCTATTTTTACCGTTTTACCCAAATAATTACCAAAGTGACCAAAACCCTTGGAGAGAAAATTGTAAAAACACATAGCTTGGATCAACTTCAGTACTTGCCACCTTTAACAAGTAAGTATTTCGTCCTTATCTGGCATTTCAATTCTTCATTTTGTCAATTTTTTCCAAAAATCAATCTTAAAGTTACTTTAACAAACGCGAACCTACGCATCTGCGGGCTTTCTTAAGGAAACCGACGGATGTTCATAGCTGGTGGAAACACCAATCGCCAATATATGTGATTGTTCTAAAGAAAAGGTGTGGATGCAAAGAAAGGACAATTGGAAAATGAAAACTAACTCAAAAAATTTTGGAAAATGACAGGATGTTCATTCTCTGGAGGGAACGTGAACATGAGGGAGGTGGATTGAGCAGTGTTTGATAATGATGAGGCCAATAAATCTCTGCGTTCTTGCTAGATGTACAAATTTTTCCAAGTTGGGGACATAAGAGCAGAAAGAAGATTACTAAATCTCCTAATTGACTACTGGAACCCGGATGTCGAGGCATTCATGCTCGTCGGACAGTCTTTGACCATTACGGTCGAAGATATTTACTTCATTACCGGCTTATTGAGGAGAGGGGAAGTACCAAACTTCCAATCTCGGGGAGGAGGCCGAAGTATCAATGATTTTATCAACAAGTACTGCATTGTTGACACAGAGAAGAGTGGCTTGCAAGCGCCAATAAAACAAATAACCAACTTGAGCCTTCGAGTCATTCTATACACCTTGGTTCAGATCATGGGATCCAACTCTTTACACTTGGCATCATGGGCACAAATGCATTATGGGATTGAATTCCTATGCCATACTGTGTATGAATCGAGTACCAATATGCAGAACAATATGAAAGCACAGTTAAGATATTGCAAGCTTAGGAAGGAAAATAACTTCTACTTCAGAAGTGGCATATGCACATTCTTCTTCGAGCAGGTTCCCATGATGAGCCTGTAAACACAAATACGAGGACACTTACAACCATGTCCATCCATGGTCTGTTGGACTGAGCTCATAGCTTTCTTAGGAGGTTAAAAAATGTCCAACCCCTTCGATGACGACTTCTTTGGTTGGTGGGAGAGACAAACTCCCTTCATCGAAGACTACCCATATGTGGGTATCGAATTCACCAATGATTTGGATGTCATCATTCCTACCAGAGACAAGATACAGGACATGGGTAACCTTTCATTTTTGTGTTATTTAATTTTTAATTTTTGAAAAATAAAACAATTTATATCTTTTTGTGATATCCAAAATACTGACAAGTACCTTTCTTCTATGCAGACAGAGCACCCGTGAGACCGGAAAATGTCTCGCGACATAGCCGGCGAGGAAGAGAGGAGGCAAGACCAAGTGAAGACGTATAAATTACTTTGCGTAGTGTGGGATGAACCTTTGAATCCCTCATGCGCAATGTACCTATGGAGACCATTAATGACCTCCCCGTAGGCATGCAACGACATGTCATAGGAGTGCCTAGGCCATGAGTCCAATTATTTAGGTGTTTAGCAAACACTGTATTTTCTT